>OY755239.1:80052553-80305053 GCA_963576725.1 Azorinus chamasolen
TCCAAATTTCAGTACCTACTGAATATTCATCAACAAAATAGTTATAAAGAAATAAGGAACTTGGAACATTGCAGACATTTTAGAAAGCAAAGAAACATATTTATAAAATTCAATTAGCAAACAGAGCAGACCCTGATCAGACGGCTCCTCTAGGAGCCGTCTGATCTGGGTCTACTCTGTTTGCAAATGCGTGAAAACACGTCTGTATGAGGGAAAGGGTTAAACAAGAAATGCTTAATCCATGTATTCCCATTTCATTCAGGAAACCCCGTCCAGATGTTATTTTGGAACCCATCCAGTTTTTCATGTTGAAGGGGCACAGCAAAGAAAATATTTGCTGCAGTATGCTTTTGATAGTAATAGTTTCAGCAAACAGTGCAGACCTTTACCAAAGGGCCCCTGATCAGAGAGCCCTCTGACCTAGGTTTACAATGTTTGTATCTGTCCATTTTAAGGGAATCTGGGCACTAATGGGTTACAACTTACTGCATAACGAAATACGCAATATTGTACCATTCTTCTGTGTACACTGTATCATGTCACCCTTTGAATCGCTCATCAATGTTTCTTCATATAACCAGTCAATATGAAAATGTATAGTTTGCGAGATCATTTTGAATGACACAAGTAAAGTCAGCACTGTTTGCAAGTCCACTTATTTCTCGCATTCAGATATTTTCAATCACGTGCAGTACGTTTCAAGCCGTTTCCAGCGTATACATACTTTGACTTATGATGCTTCCTTCACAAATCTAGGGATAGGTTCCATTAAATTAATTGTGTTGTACATGCTAGTAGTAAGTAACTTTAAAATATTCATTTAACCAGTATACCGCTTTGCGGGACATGTACAGTGAACCCTCGTTACAACGGAGGTGTTTGTTTCCAGACATTTTCCTGGTTTAACGAGGTTGCCGTTATATCGAGTTTAGATATGAAAGGAACCATATAGCCAGTGTTAAACTAATACCAACAGGTGAACGCTTAATGCAGAACACAAGAAGTGCAAAAAGCTCCCTTTGGGAGCTTTTTGCACTTCTTGTGTTCTGCATTTAGCAAAAAGGAAGCTTTTTGCACTTCTTGTGTTCTGCATTAAGCGATCACCTGTCTTATTGGCATTGTACCTATATATTCAGTGGTTGTTTAAAAGACTTAACGGTAATTTTGTTTCAATGCATACTGCCGGTATAATGAGGGTGCAGTATAATGAGGCTTCACTGCATTTGCAAACAGTTTTGTTCCAGAAAAGTCCCACCAGGATCCAACTTTTTGCAATTGTTATCACGAATTCGCTCGTACCATGCCAAAGTCTAAATACTCTAAGGTTAGCTTGTATGCATTGGTTCTTGTCGTTTCAGTACATCTGTGAGCGGCACTTCCAGAAGGTCTGCGGAAAGAGCTTGTTCACCGGGCTCAGAGCCACCACCCACTTTGGGCGACCTCAGTTTGAAGAGTTCCTCAAATCTCTCCACATGGAACATCCAAAGGTATGGACTTCATTAAGTGATGTACTATCCCTTTACTCCATAAATACGCCTTTCTAAGCCTTTGCAAACTGGATAGACCCAGATCAGACGGATCCTCTTGCAGCCGTCTAATCAAGGTAACTATGCTCTTTATGCTTAGGATGTATGTCTGATTCTACAGTTTCTGTCATGATAACAAATTACTTGTTCATAGTGTCATTATAAAAAATGATATTCATGATATCGGTATTATTTCTTACATGACTATTCATGGAGTAAAGGGTTATTATTTTATCATATCGAAGTTCTATAGTAGTGTCCTATGCAGCGCTTCATTTGGTAATAAGTGCCTGTACATATGATTTTGGTTTTTATATGGAATCATTAGGACGTCATTTTGTTCTGTTTTCAAACATAAGCAATGTCTTGGATTGTTACTCAAATTTCAAAATTTGATTTATGCAAAGTAAGGGTATTTAAGATCAAGTGGTGTATCCACCCGATGATGATACGAATAGCTTAATTAACGTCCTTTACAACTCTTTCGACAATTTTCAAATGTGTAGGAACGAACGTAGTCTTTAACTCTTTCCCTGTTGTATATTCATGTTAGATATAATGCCATCATGAATATTAATTAGATTATTTTTATAATGGCATATGGACACAGGACATTTTGGCTCAGACAGAAGCTGTATAATCAGATCTGTATTACACCATAAGCAAACAAAGCAGACCCTGATAAGACGGCTCATATAGAATCCGTCTGATCTGGGTCTACTCTGTTTGCAGATGCGTCAAAATGCGCTTACATAAGGGAAATGGTTAATGGCTTAATTCAAAGAGAGATCTATAGTTGAGGTCATGACATTTATCTTTATTCTATGACAATCCATCTCACTTTATATGAAAACACTTGATTAGGAACGCCAGGTAAATAGGAATATCAAACCACGTGAATAAAAGTGTCAAGCCACGTAAATGTGTATATCTAAGGATATCAGTCCATGTGAATAAGAATATCAAGGCACGTGATTAGGAATACATAGGAATATTAAAACATGAGAATATGAATATAGAGACCCGTGAAAAGAAAAATAGGAGATGAATCCATAAGAAATGTGAATTGGAGATTCCACACAAAAAATAGTGTGGATAAATGTTTCTCTGTAATCTTTTACTTCATAATCTAATTGCTATACGCATTTGAAAAGGGAGTAGTCCCAGACCAGACAGCTTTTATAGGAGCTTCCTGACCAGTGCATGCCAAAGTTTCCACTGTTTCGTGTGCCATTATAAACATTGAATTAACATATAATTGTGACATTATACATGATTATATGAGTTTTCATGAAGTAAAGGGTTCGTAATCTACGGGTGAACAGTGGTTACTTTTACAAGCAGTTTGGATCCAGATAAGACGCCAAATTGTCGGCGTTTCATCAGAGTCCAAACTATGGACGATAGGTTGTTTATCGCTTTGAAATATAAGACATGTCATGTGAATATATTAACGACATTTATTTCATTGAATTGTAGGCAAATCAAGTGGGTGTGTTCAGTTGTGGACCTCCTCCCATGACGCTGAATGTCGACCGCGCTTGCAAAGGCATGAACAAATATGAGGATTATCCCACATACACGCACCATTTCGAGAACTTTTAAACGACTGCCTTTGAACAACAGGGTAGAAACCAGAACGTTCGCTGACGTTGACATCGAACTACGCCTACATGTGTGCTTTTTCCACTGTGTTTCGTTCCTGCAGACATGTATAGAAGAGGCTTATCGATATGTTTCAATACAGTACAACCTGTCTGAAGCGACCAACAAAAAGAGATCTAAGTATGGGTCTGTAGGGCAGATAGTAGCTTGATACAACTCTAATATAATAAAGACAGCTCATTATGAGCCGTTTGCATTACCTTTGTCCTGTAATCAGCAACGATTCCTGTATCCAATCAATATAAGGTCGCTTAAAATCTCTACTTGCATCATGTTTTAAAAGTGCCTAATATTTTGTAACTAATTTGTTTAAATGCTGAAAAAGTATATCGCAAGGAAACCGATCGAAAAACGCTGGAGAAAACAAAACTTCCATATGTTTGATACAGAAGATTCGCCGGTGTATTAGAGTATATTCGGATGGTGTATTAGTTTCGTAACTATTCGACGTAGGTAGAAAATATTTTGGTGTACAACAAATAACTATAAATATCGATGAAAACAGGGTTTTTTTGTTTCACATGAGCATTTTTCAATATATATTCAAGTTGACAATCTTAATAATAATGATCTTCAAATAGCATGTTTTATCGTGTTATGAAAATATGCAGGGACTATCAACTTAAGACAGGTTCTATAGTATCTTATTTGTTGATCATTTTTTATCTTGATGGTACTCACATAAAAATGTGACTCTAATGAATACCATACATCTATAGTTTTAACGAAGAATGATCTTTTCTCTAGATTTGTGCAATACTCCTTCTCTATTGTACCGTTTTATCACGGACATTATTACAACTACTGTAGGTTTATTATACGAGTACTGTTTCACTGCCGCCTATGCTAGAACTGGGCCATGGTAAAATGAGAGTGTGTGGCTATACTAACAGCGTAATCCCAGACCAGCCTCCATATTGCAGACACATTGTGTGATAAGAATCTGCATTGTATGTCCGGATCGACCATAAGTATTAACCCTTTCCTTCATATAAACGTGTTTTCACGCATCTGCAAACAGAGTAGACCCAGATCAGCCGTCTGATCAGGGTCTGCTCTGATTGCTATTTGAATTTGATAGATCTGTTTCTTTAGTTTCTAAAATGGGCACAACGCTCAACCTTTCATATCCCATTATAACTATATTCAGTAGGTATTGACATTTTTAATACACATAGAACAGGGAAAGGGTTAAATATGTCGTTAAACATTTTCAACAATAATGAACGTTTTTCTCTTTTGAGCTAGCATAAGCTAGTCCGTTCATTTACAGTTTTACACTACAACAATATCACAGAGAGAACAAAGACTAACAAAAACAGAAAATGTAATGCTGCGTAATATTCTAGTCAACCATTGTTCTACCGTCACTGAAGACAATCATACAATTGTGTGAGGCAGCAGCATGGAATACTTTTACTAGTGTAGTATTTGATAAGTTACTTAATTTACCCTTCCGTATATAGTTTATGTTGCATATTTTCGGCCGTCTTTCGCTGCTAAAATATCCTTTATATAGAGAGAATCCTGCGTATCAAAATAAGATGTTTACAAATCTTTCCATTCGATTTTGTACCCAAATATTATAACTTTTAAGTTCCGAACAGGTTTCGTAATACCACAACGGCTTAAAGCGCCCGAGATTAGGTCACAATCTGTGAAAAAGTGATTTAAATCTTCAATATTATTACAATGTAAACAATATGGCGAATTATATATCTTCCATTCACATAAATTTTCATTTGTAGAAATTATGTTATGCATTAATTTGAATGTATACTGTTTAACTCGTTTGTCTATTGAGATGTTATTCATAAATGTGTATACTGTATCCCTGAATGTTTCTATGCTGAGTAAATACGTAAATATATAGGTACGGTCTTTTGAATTTGCTTTGAGTTTATTTACACCTTATGTCTTTATTTGTAATATTTACAAATTCTACTTTTATGTCTAGTTCTGTTTTGACTGTGCTTTTTCTTTAATTATCTTTTTAACGCAGTTCAACCATGTTTTAGGGAGTGCAGCTTTTAGAGTATATAATTCAGTTATCCATGTCTAATTAATGTATCGTTATTTCTTTCCATAGTTTCCTAATATGCCATTAACAAAAATAAAACCTGACTTTATCCAGTTATTAAACATAAGATATTTTCCATTATGCGTTATGTGATGATTTTCCCATAATATTTGTTGTCTTATGTCATATAAGGTTGCTGGTGCTGGAAATGCTGCTGCATGCTTAAAAGTAGTGGTTTAAAGAAGATAGGTAGAATATTCCGTATTTTTGGTAATGACTTATAATTACTTATGTCCATTCTAAAATCTAACATACTATGACAGTATTGGTTAAAGAAATACTGTGGAATTATTTTCCAGTAAGCAGTTTGTCTGTGAGGCACTTTCCGCTACACAACTTTGGTACTTCGTAACTTTCACCAATGTCGCTTAATCCCAACGAAATTTGCAGGAACTATTGTTAGAGTTTCAATTAACGGATGCAGATGAAAATTATACCTGCGGGAGTCTTATGCATCTCCATGGAGAAAAAAAGGTAAAACGATGTTTTTCACCAGAAAATGCATAATTTTCAACAGGAGTTTTCCTTGCTTTGGAAATCGAAAATCATATTAAATTGGAAATAATGGAACAAGGAAAGACGTGTTTATTGGTATTCCAAATAAGAGTAAAATGAAATTGATTTTTGGAGAATTTCAGAAATTCCCAATTTTCGTTTTTTCATTCCAATGATGCCTATAGGACCTTGGCATAACTCAATCTCACTCGAATCTGTAGTTTGATATTTCGACAATACTTCCTGTAAATGTTGTCGAAATTCATTTATGTATATGCAAAATACAGGATGCCAAAGTTTTAGGGTCTTTGCATGTAAAACCTATGGGAAAAGTACCACTGACCTTTAAATATTTGTTGAGTATATTTCTATATTACACACGTTTAATATACATGTAAGCTGTAATGTCATAAGGTGAATTATTATACACGCCTAGTATATTGTATTTACCCAAAGGTTCCACTGATAGAGCAATGGGCTAAATCACTAGATCACTGGACTTTGAGGAGTACTGGAGGAGTTATTTCCCGTTGACGCTACCGGGAATAATAGCGAACAAAGTAAAGACTACTGAGTTGGTGCCCCCTCGACAGAACTGACTCATGGACTGATTTGTATGGCCTCCCTTATCTAATGCATGTATAACACGCTTTCCATAATTATATAGGAATTTGAAATTATTCCACTCAATCAAATGAGTATGTTAAATCATATGATCTGTCTGTGTATTTTTCAATGAAAGTATCTGGTGGCTAGTACAAACTCCATCAACCACAATTAACGTTAGTTTTTGACCCAAGGGTAGTCCCAGTCTACTCTGCAAAAGCGACAAAAGGTGCATATTTCAGATATATGATTAGTATATAGTAAAACATGTCGTAGGTGAGGGAAAAGAGTTTAAACTAAACTGCGATTTTATGCCGTACTTTCACACTTTCCTTTTAGTTGTGTCACAGTGTACAAAAAGTACAAAAATGAGTCATGCAGGAAACACCACATACAGAACAAACAGTCGCCCGAACAGCAACACAAGGAAACAGCAAATGTACATAACTATAAAACATCAAGAGACACACAAAGACAAACAAACATACAATACGGGGAAGATGGAAGTACCGCCTTGGAACGGTCAATGACAAAAGTCACTGGGGGGTTAAACCGGTTTATGGGCGCCCAACCTCACACTTATTCCATCCCCACCCTAAAAGACAAACAGTGTAAGTAAACGTATCCCCTCTCCGACTAATCTACAACAAAGTACATTTCCCCATTCCCAACATTGCTAGTGATAGTTGTGCCTTCTTTATCTGTGGAGAAAAAGAAAACCGTGCAGGTCAGAACCATGTGGTTTGCATACATTAGGGATCTAGACAATACATTACTCATTGGTATTCTATAATGAACCATTAAAACTTTAGTATTTATACGTATTCAACAAACAGCACGTCTAGGGAAGGTCACTATGCTGGAGTTCATATTTTACGTACTTACCCAAAACGTCGACACATCCTCTTCCAATGCCGCAACACCCTCCGGTAACCACGGCAACCATGTCTTTATATCGCAGTCCTTTACTTTCAGAAGATTTTGTCATGACTGGTATCTGAAAGTGGTATTGTACATCCTGTATTGTTCTGTTACACTTGGACAGAAAACGGACCACGCCACGGGTTCTGTTAGATTAAATTAGACAAATTACGGTTGTTCTACATTAAGCTGCAACCTGTCTTAACCCATTTGCTCCCAGTGCATTCTTCCATGTTTATATATTGGATTAGTCTATCTTTTATCTAAGGAATATCTGGTCTAAATTTTCATTTTTGTTTTGTTTTATATTGAATTTCCTATCAGCAAACAGTGTAGACTCAGATCAGACGCCGCATTATGCGGCGTCTGATCAGAGTCTACACTGTTTGCCTACGTCCCATATATGGGATCGTGGGAGTACATGGGTTAAATACCCTGAACTCGACTTTCCTTTTCCTTGATTGCACGAGATAGATTTTACTGTAACAACTGATCGTCAATATAGGTGACATTTTAATTAGGACGAAATTGCATGACATGCAGAACACTCCATGAAGAATAGACTGGATTACTTTTCGTATTCTGCTCATGTTTTGTTGTATACTTCAATCAACCCCACATTTATATAATTAAAATAATGCTTACATCCCATTTATAAAAAATATAGGAATAATTCTATATCCTTAAAAACTGCCGACTTTTAAGACATGGAACGTTCGTCGAAATCAACGGACAATATGCTCTCAGTATTAGGTTAGTTTCAAATCACATGGATTCCGATTCTGGGGTCATTTTGTTCTGAAGTAGTTGCGAAAATATATGCAGAATACATCTTAAAGTGAGTCTTAAGATGGTAAAACAGTTTTTAAGACTGCTACTTAAAATGCGCACACTCTTTCGTCAGTTCCAAATATAGTTTCAAAATGTATGACCCTACATACAGCATGTTGTAACAATATCTCCGTTGATTCATCTGCCTTCAGCTCTTTCACTGACATGGGCCAATGTGCGATCACTTTTATAAACAGTTTGAGAAACTGTTTGACTCTCTGATCACTAGTATGCACGCGCAGAAAAAGAAAGTAAAACTGAAGACGACTAAACTATTTGCAGACAACAGTGCTCAGGGAAAAGCTATCCTAAATTACATGTGAATGAAGAATGCAAGATTGAAAACTGTCCACTATATCAGAAAGCATTTAACGAATGTCAAACATAAACTGATAATATGACGAGTTACTCGGCGTCTCATCTGGATCCAAGCTGGTTGGAGCTGCCAGTCATTGACAGGGGGTAACAGTTGACATATAAGCAGCTGAATAACAATATGAAATGCACTTACTTGCTTATACTAGTACGTCCGAACAGATGAAATCTCACACTACGCAAGGTCAATGAAGGTCAGAAGGTTTATCTGCGTCTTATTCACATATTGGTACAGTATAATCTCTCCGTCCCGATAATCTAATGAATAAACATGAATGTGTTTAAAAGCTTGTTATTGCTTAATGCAGAGTCAAAGTAATACATAAAGCTCCTAAGGAGCGTTTTGCATAACTTTCGTCCTACCACTTCAAGAACTGTAATTAGATCGTTCTTGGTGGTGATTTTAGAGACATTTTACTGTATTTGCAATGATAAACGATAACAAATCGGACATGTTGCTGCTTTTTACATGACCAAATAAACCGTCTAAAGTGATGCTTTTTATGTTGGATATCCCCCAAATAGTAATACAATGTACACACATCTGCATAGCTCTTTACTATGTGTCCATGCGGTATGCACTAAACACGGTGTCCGATACAGTACAACAACTTCAACGCTGAATGTTCAGAGTGTATCGCCCATCAGTGTTAAACTATAGAGTCCATTCAGTATGAAATGCTTAGTTTACGAGAGGATTTTTGATGACAAACAGTACAGACCCTGATTAGATGGCTCCTCTAGGAGTATTCGGATATGGATCTACATTGTTTGCAAATACAAATGCAATCGAGTCCAGCATTTGAAAAGGGTGGTAAGTGCTTGTGTGGCGGCCGTAAATAGCCGCCCCGTACTTCATTCTCAGAATTTAGAAAACGTTTTCCGAAGTGTGTGATATCTGTAACCTTGCTTAAGAAGTTTAACAGTTATAACTAAATTACGACTGTTAAACTCTTCTAGCAAAGAACAGGCTCGGGCAAACCGAATAAGTTGAGAAATATAAACCCTATAAGATGTAGAACGGGGCACATCTCCATCTAGAAAATGATAATTAACAATTTTAAAATTAAAATCTTCCCTTTTATCGTATATTTTGGACGAAACTTTATCATTTGTAATTGAAAGATTCAAATCTAAAAATGAAGCTATAATGTTAGATTGATTCGCTTTGTTTAAAGACAGTTCTTTTGGGTAAATTGAAAAAATCATAGTTTCAAAATAAGGATTATCCAAATTCAAGATATCGTCTAAATACCTTGGAGTTTTATTAAAAGCATTAACAATATCGGTCTGTGTATCAGGTTTATTTGAGATAATAAGGTGGATGAAGTTTAACTCATATATAATATGGAGTAAATGGTTTTAGAATTTGGACAATTATTATAGAATTATTAGGTAAACAAGATATGAAATATAAAGTGCGTTATTGAACTATATAGACCTGACTCTAATGTTTCTGCAAACAATTGCTGTTTGCGTTTGCCATTACAAAACTTAAATTATGTATAATGTATAAGCATGATGTCATTATTTCTTAGCCTTTTCGCTGTCAATGTCGCATCTGTTATTATCCATGCAAACAGTTTAGAACTAGATGAGACGCCGAGTGTCGGGATCCAAACTGTTTGTTACTATGACTATTTTATGAAAAACAAATGTAGAAAAATACAGACGACAAAAGGTGGCAGCGAAAGAGTTAAATGAGTCTTTATGAGATCAATGGTTTAAACAAGAGAAATGTACTTCCCTTACAAACAGTACAGTAGAAGCTTAAGAGGCCATCAAACAGGTGTCTAATTATGGGCCGGTATGGCAGGTGGTAGCTTAAAACAGGTCAAAAGTATAACAAAAAAATCCTATAGGAGATTTCGGCATTACTTTTGCCCTGCATTAAGCAAGCCCTCGCTTTTTAAGACTCCTATGTTCAGTAAATGGATGGCCGCTTAGAACAGGTTTTACTGTATCAAACGTTTTGCTTGAATCTGAGTTCATTATCAAGTGTCTGATTGGTTAAATTTTGAGATTGCTCAAAAGCTGTACAATCAGATGCATGAGAATGAATCCAGACTCAGACTCGGAAGAATTATAACTTCGGACCCAGGTCTTGATACGTAGAATATTGACGAATATGTTTTAAAACACTAACCGACACCATCATCATCAGCATTACACTGAGGTTGGATGTCCTCCATCTAAGATAACCTAAGATCATGCTAATTGTTAATACTCGACAAAAAAGGGCAATATCCTATATGTTTGCAATTTTTTTCTTAACCGTATATAGAAAACCTAAAGTGCATATATTTTCTGAAAGCACTATTCAATACCGTTACAACCATACTAATTTTGGCACAATTAACACCTTTATAATTGCACAAATTGAGGCTTATTCTGCTTGGTCGGTCCATAAAAAGTTGCAAAATTTGTACAAGTTTTCTTCTGTGCGACTGGTTGTCAATAACTGATCACTTTAATTTCTCATTTCCATTTCAACCGTATACATACATAATTAAATGCTGAATTAAATAGAATATTAAAATGAATAGGAATCGTCGGTTCATCCGTGCCAGGACAATATGTTATCTACAGGCTGGATGGAGTGCTCATGATGTTGTTTAATGTGCACGTTACAACGGTATTTCGACTGAGACAATGTTACTGTGACAGGACAGGGCAAAGTCTGGTCGAACAAAGGTCACTACTGTCCAGGAAGACCGGTACATTAAAGTCAATGCTGCACGAAATCGTTTCTTGAACAGTAGCGAATTACGCCATATTCTGATGCATAGAAGAGGCCCAGGTGGCCGACCAGTGTCATACCAAACTTTCCGGAATAGTAATGAAACTAGATGCTAAATGAATTTTATTTATAACTACATGCATACTTCATAAGAAATCATGTTTTCTTTTACACAATATTTATTTTATTTGAACCATTATTAAACCGTTGAACATTGCCACTCGTTGTGTGTAATTCAAATCTGCCGCCATTTTGCAACTTTTACAGGTATACCCCTATGCTCTATATCATACTGTATAGCTGTCATTAAGGGTGATACTGAATTGATTTTGGTACCAATGTAACGCTCTGGAATTGTTCTTACATATAATATCAACATTATTATAATCGGACTAGAGCTTCTTCCGCTATCGTAAAAAATATAGACTATTGCACTTCTTTTTTTGCCGAGTATATATGAAAAAACCTCGGGCACGTTAAAAAAAGGTTAGAGTTTGGCGAAGATTTTCGACCAATCATCAAGCCGGATATTCAAAAAATATGCTCGATTTAATTGTTAAGAGTTCGAGATATGGCAAGACTTCCATTCTTAATTCACTTAGAATTCAATATTTCATTATTCAGTGTTTACTAGGCGCTGCGCATGCGAGGCGTTTGTTTCAAGACTCGCCCGGTCTCGTGTTCGCTTTATATGGCAATGTTTACTACAATTTCACGTGGAATGCGACGAGACCCGCTTTCGTTTGTATTACTTGACCTGATTAAACTGAGACTCCGTGCATATTCCGTATATATTCGTAATATTGGTATGTATGGTCATC
The DNA here is from genome assembly GCA_963576725.1 of Azorinus chamasolen. Classification (NCBI taxonomy): domain Eukaryota; kingdom Metazoa; phylum Mollusca; class Bivalvia; order Cardiida; family Solecurtidae; genus Azorinus; species Azorinus chamasolen. The sequence goes on from OY755239.1 coordinate 80,064,614, forward strand.
CAATTTATCCGAGTATAGCCGGAAAAGCTAACGGAAATTGATGAGTTTCAATTTAAAATGGTCAAGTAATATAATGAAAAAGGAAACAAGACGAATAGTTCATAGACAAAATTCTTGAAAACATTGAACCATATCATGCTACATAATACACAAAATGAGACACAGTTTGCGGGACTATATTTGTTACGATAACGTGACCGTACAGCAGTTTTTGGAAGCGTTCAGTATTGACCTAATTACACGGTGTTTCCTCAGAGTGTATTAGCTACTGAGTACTGATATTAAATAACTGACGACGGAGTCTCCTTCTATAAAATCTATCTTCAAAATAATTTATACAAAAATTCTAACTCGAAACTACTCAAATCAAAATCACAGAGACTTGCTGTTTCACTACATAATAACTATATGAAAAATGGAAGGAAACACGGCCTATATTTGGAAGTCATACTACGAGTGTTTGTGCCGGCTTTCAAATATGGTAGTGTGATGTAATAATAGGGCGTGCCAAGCTCTAAGTTAGTGTTTATTTAGAGAAGTTTTAATGGTTAAGAAGCCGCAGCTCGCTTCGCTCTTACTGTTTCACTCTCTGTCTATATATGTATGTCTCTCTGTCTCTGTCTCTGTCTCTGTCTCTGTCTCTGTCTCTGTCTCTCTGTCTCTGTCTCTGTCTCTCTCTCTCTCTCTCTCTCTCTCTCTCTCTCTCTCTCTCTCTCTCTCTTCTCTCTCTCTCTCTCTCTCTCTCTCTCTCTCTCTCTCTCTCTCTGTCTCCCTATGTCTCTCTGTCTCTGTCTGTATCTCCTTGTCTCTCTGTCTGTCTCTCTGTTTGTCCATCTGACTGTCTATGTCTCTCTCTCTACCTCTGTGTGTCTGTGTGTGTGTCTCTCTCTCTGTATCTATCTGTCTATTTCTGTCGCTCTTACTCATTCTCGCTGTCTCTCTGTCTCTGTATGTCTCTGTCTTTCTCTCTTTCTGTCTGTCTCTCTGTTTATCTGTCTCTGTCTGCCTCTCTCTATCTCTCTGTCTCTCTCTGTTTCTCTCTCTGTCTGTCTGTATGTCTGTTTGTCTGTCTGTCTGTGTCTGTGTCTGTGTCTGTGTCTGTGTCTGTCTCTGTCTCTGTCTCTGTCACTGTCTCTCTGTCTTTCTGTCTTTATGTCTCCGTCTCTCTGTCTATTCTGTCTGTCTGTCTCTGTCCCTCTATTTCCCTCTGTCTGTCTCTGTCTCTCTGTCTCTGTCTCTCTGTCTCTGTCTCTCTGCCTCTATCTCTCTATGTCTCTCTCTGTCTCTCTATCTGTCTCTGTCTCACTGTCTCTCTGTGTCTGTCTCTCTCTCTCTCTCTCTCTGCCTCTCCCTGTCTCTGTGTCTCTGTCTCTCTCTCTCTGGTGTCAATCTCTGTAACTCTCTGTCTCTCTGTCTCTCTATCTCTCTCACTCTCTATGTCTCTCTCTCTGTCTTTCTCTCTCTCTGTCTGGCTCTCTCTCTGTCTCTCTTTGTCTCTCTATCTGTCTCTCTGTCTGTCCCTCTGACTGCTGTCTCTGTCTCTGTCTCTCTCTATCTTTCTGTGTGCGTGTCTCTCTCTGTATCTCTCTCTGTATCTCTCTGTCTCTTTCTGTCTCTCTGTCTCATTCTCTCTGTCTCAGTCTCTCTGTCTCTCTGTCTCTGTCTGTCTCTGTCTTTCTCTCTTTCTGTATCTATCTCTCTGTCTATCTGTCGCTCTGTCTCTCTCTATCTCTCTGTTTCTCTCTGTTTCTCTCTATCTCTCTGTCTCTGTCTGTCTGTCTGTCTGTATGTCTGTCTGTCTGTATATCTATGTCTCTGTCTCTGTCACTGTCTCTCTGTCTTTCTGTCTCTGTCTCTCTGTCTTTGTCTGTCTGTATCTGTCTATATGTCTCTCTCTGTTTTACTCTGTCTCTCTCTGTCTCTGTCTATGTGTCTCTGTGGCTCTGCCTCTCTCTCTCTCTCTCTCTCTCTCTCTGTCCCTCTGTCTCTCTGTCTCTCTGTGTCTGTGTGTGTGTGTCTTTGTGTGTCTCTGTGTGTATATCTCTCTCTCTTTCTCTCCTCTCTATCTCTCTCTGTCTCTCTCTCTGTCTCTGTCTATCTGTCTGTCTGTCTCTGTCTCTGCCTCTGTCTCTGTCTCTGTCTCTGTCTCTGTCTCTGTCTCTCTGTCTCTCTGTCTCTCTCTGTCTCTCTATCTCTGTCTCTGTCTCTGTCTCTCTCTCTGTCTCTCTGTCTCTCTGTCTGTCTCTATCTCTCTCTCTCTCTCTCTCTCTCTCTCTCTCTCTCTCTCTCTCTCTCTCTCTCTCTCTCTCTCTCTCTCTCTCTTTTGATAGTCTCAAACCTTTTCACTTATATGTGTAATTTATTATAATAAGGCATGACAATATCAGACAAGCATGAACAGAAAAATGAGCCAGGACTTAATTTACACTTGACATGCTAATGGAAAATGAATGTTTATCTTTACAAGCAGTTTGAATCCAGTTTTAATCCAGATAAGACGTCGAGACACTCAACGTCTGACCAAGATCGAAACTGTTTGACACCGGGATTAAATGTTTCAAGCCACAGACAATATGGCTTACATTTTTAATACGGAGCAGACGAAAACTCACTCAGCAGGCAAAATATCTCCTCGCAGGCTAGGAAGGGGACAAATTCGTGATGGCCTATGTAAACAGCTTGGATCCAGATGAGACGCTGAGTATTTCTTATAACTTCTGTAATACTTCTGCATCCGAAAAAACATGTTGTTTGCAGACTACAATTATTTAGTGTGCAAAGACTGAAAGGAACACGGCATGGCCTGACAACATCTTGATCATTTTACTCGTAATTTTGTTTTCATGACAGACAATTTGTTACGTTGGACGAGAAAAAAGCTACATCATAAATTCAAATTTACAGTAAATTGTTTTTAACTCTTTGCCCGCCATGTGACTATCGTCTGGAACGGTGTTTTGTCTGCTAAAGCTCTCAAAGACATTTTCTTCTATTTGCTTCATATTTACTATAAGAGAATCAGACAGTTCGAATCTTGGTGAGACGCCGCACCGTCACGTTAGTCGAAATTGTTTAAATTGGTAATCGCAACTTTTCTACTTGCCTGCAACGAGTTAAAACTACGACTCATTAACATGAAAGCTGCATAACGCTTGCTAGAAATGTACGAGCCTGTTCAGGAGCGCGGGCGCTTGATGAGCGCTTGTCCGAGGAAAAGTATCACTGCTGAACGCGATCGAGCGCCCTTTCTAAAAAATCAAGTACATTTTTGTTCTGCGGTCGGGTTCTAGAGCATCAGTTTGTTACATGTAATTACGATTGTTTTCTTCCAGTCGGTTGCTTCTGTTACCTTGTTGGTAGCCATCTTGGAAACACAAGCGAATGTCAAAAGGATACACCTCGCGAGTAGGCTAGCTTGCGCTAGCTGGCATTAGGCGGGCGCCCTCGTTCAGAGTCCAAGCGCTCAAAGTGACATCGAGCGCCCACACTCCTGAACAGGCCTCTGAATCTGCATAATTTCTCCTAGTAACAATTGACAGTATATACTACATGTATTTGAAATCTTCATGATGGTTTCAAGTAAAAAAGTAAAAGTATGATAATTATGTTAAAGCTATATAAAAATGAAAGTATCCCATGTAAGTGACATAATTATTAAGCTGACCAACTTTTTGTACTTGCTGGTATTCTTAAAATTTAGCCTGCTGCGAGCAGATGAGACATTACCTTTGCAAACAGTTTGGATCCAGATGAGACGTCGAGTAACTCGGTGTCTCATCAGGACCCTAACTGTTTGACACCCTGATTGCATTTTGGCAGTCATACTGATTAAACATTGAATTTTGAAAATATAATGGGTGAAAAATTGTGTAAAATTGTGAAAAATTAGCTCAGCAAGCTAAAGGTTAATTTATCGGCAACAATTAAAAAAAACTAAGCTAGTTATGTTGCTTTTCAGCTGGTATCATTACCCTGAGTATAAGGATTTGGCAATCACTGGGGACAACGGCGACAAGAGCGATATTGCATAGCCATGCTCGGACATTATTGCATACATACCAAGCGCTATCATTCACATGCGATCAACAGTCCCAAAAATGTAGAAAGTCATGTCGGTTTAGCCTTTCTCATGCTGAAAAAGAAATTCTGCTCGAATTCTGATCTCCTGATTTACTGACATCAAATTCGTTCAAGCTTTTGAGTGAAGTACTATCATACTGTCAAACAGCTTGAATCCTGATGAGACGCTAGGCTACTGGGCGTCTAGTCCAAGTTAGTTGTAAATGACAAGTAACTCGGCGTTTTAGCGGGATCCAAACTGTTTGACTGTCTGATCGAATTTCTGTTGAGAAATTGAAGACATATTCTTAACCCTTTTGGCGCCAAATTTCTAATTGCCGTCTGCAATCCAATTTTGTTAAATCATTCAGTAAAAGAAGGAAATGAGATAAATAAATGCAAATTTCAAAGGAATAAAGCACATATATAGAAATAGAGATTGAGACAAATAGTGAAGGCCCTTATCAGACACCGCTTTGAAAAGGCGGCGTCTGATCTGGGACTGCACTATTTGCCGTATACATGTAGTATTTCCGTATTTATGCGACTGCGGTGGTGAAAGGGTTGAGCAATAAAAATAGGCAATTGTTTTTGTTCCTGAAACATTCCCAGTGCTGAATGGATTAGCCCTTAACCTACACGCCTTTGAAAACAGAGTAGAGCCATATTGGATGACTCCCGTTTGTTTATGAAATCTAAAGTAAACAAGGGCATGATGTATTGCTATGCAAGACATGAGTCCCCCACCGGACTGAAAAAAAACCTCCACTCTCCCCACCCCACCCACCCATGGTGTGGTTGACCATGGTATATACATGACCACCTGAATGGTATTAGTACCTACTTTCATACATTGAATCAGTAAATAAAAAGTTATTGTCCCAACAAGAAAATATGAAAAAGGGGAGTAACTCCAAAAATATTGATGCTAGAGTTATTGCCCTTGTGCATGACACTACACCTCATCATGCTTGTTCCATATGAGAAGTTTCAAATCAACTGAACCAGTACATAAAGAGTTATTAACTGGACAATAAAATATGAAAAGGGGAATCACTCCAAAAATATATATGCTAGAGTTATGGCTCTTGTACATGACACTACCCCTCATCATGCTTGTTCCATATGTGAAGTTTCAAATCAATTGAACCAGTAGATAAAGAGTTATTGTCCAGACAAAAAATATGAAAAGGGGGAATAACTCCAAAAATATTGATGCTAGAGTTATGGACCTTGTGCATGACACTACTCCTCATCATGCTTCTTCAATGGGTGAAGTTATAATGAATTTGGCCTAACTTTGTAGGAGATATTGCCCGGACACGAAGCGTGACAGACGGGCTGACAAGAAAATATGAAAAAGGGGAAGAACTCCAAAAATATCGATGCTAGAGTTATGGCCCTTGTGTATGACACTACCCCTCATCATGAGTGTTCCATATGTGAAGTTTCAAATCAATTGAACCAGTAGATAAAGAGTTATTGTCCGGACAAATAAATGTGTAAAAGGAGAATAACTCCAAAAATATTGATGCTATAGTTATGGCCCTTGTGCGTGACACTAGCCCTCATCATGCTTCTTCAATGTGTGAAGTTATAATGAATTTGGCATAACTTTGTAGGAGATATGGCCCGGACACGAAGCGTGACAGACGGACGGACGGACGGACAGACGGACGGACAGACAGACGGACGGAATCGAGCAAACCTATAGTCCCCAACCGGTAACCGGTGGGGGACTAATAATTCCTGTTTTCAAATGCCATTAAAAACCATCTAATTAGTAATCATGAACATCCATGAAGTAAACATGTACCCAGGTCACTTGTTTTGCTATAACGGTGCGGATTAGATTCGATATAAACACTACATTATGGGTTTAAATGATTCCCTTTTGTTAATTCTCTACTCCATAATTATTCATATAAAAATTAATTAGCTGAAAGTTTAGTAGACACCTGAACGTTTATTTCTAAACAGCACTTGAGAATAAAGAATTCTTGCAGAAGCACCTCTAAAAAAGAAAACAATATTCGTTCAAAATACAGTAAAACCTCTCTATAACGACCACTAAATTACATTAAGTTTTTTGTGTTAAAGGCAAGTGGCTGCTTAAAGCAAGGTGAACGTAAAGCAAAACGCTCTTATAGGAGCGTTCTGTTTTACGTTCACCTTGCTTTAAGCAGCCACAAGTTAGTGGTCGTTATAGAGAGGTTTTACTGTACACACCAGTCGTTGTCTACGGAAAGGGTTCTTACTGCATTGGAAACAGTGTTGACGCAGACCAGCCGCCACATCTCTAAGGCGGAGTCTGGTCAGGGTTTTGCTATGTGCCACTCATCAGAAGTCCATGTACAATGTTCTCCAGCTTTCCATACAAAGTAAAACTTCAAATCCTCATAATAGGCGTGACGTTTGATCTGGGTATACACTGTTTGTAATCCATTAAGAGTCTTTTTCTCTGAAAGCGTGCCACATGTTTACGAATTTAGATATACATGCATAGGTTAACTCTTTCATCCATAAATACGCCTTTCTACGCCTTTGTAAAAGTCACTTTTTGAAACCATTGTGATAAATAGAGCATTTGCTCATAAGGAGCAAATGCTCTATTTATCACAATGGTTTCAGAACTACAAAATTCTCCAATTTTCCTTTTCTCTAGTTAATGCTCCTTTTCGGTAGAAATATTCAATGTGATTGGATCTAAAAATAGCCTTTGAGGGAATGGGTTAAGATGGGTTCAAACCAGAATCAATCCTACTGTAGCATATTTCATTTTATCATGACATTCTGATAAATGTTACAAGACCTTTAACACTTTCCTCCTTGAATATACATGTAAGAAACAATGTAGGTATGAATATTAATTAGCTAAATATAAATAATGCTATTGGTCTATTTGAACAATAGAATATATGTTCATGACTGAAACTTTACAATCTTTACAATCTTACATGTATATATACAATTCCATAAGCAAACATAGCAGACCCTGGTCAGACTGCCCCTACTTTGTTTGCAATAGAACCATAAGGCGCTTTTACCGAGTCGATAATTAAAGGACGACTACTTACGATATTGCAGAAATAGATGTAAAGGACGTCACAGGGAATATCCGTAATAAACCATTCATTCATGTCATATTTTTCGTTATACATAAGCTATGGTGTTTATTGAATATGACAAAGGCCAAAATGACAGTTAACCCTTTCAACTCTATATTATCAAAGTGGAACATTAGTGTTGAACTGTTAGTCCAATCAGTGTGAAAAGCTTAATCTCTGCTAGAGAATTCTAAATGACACGCAGTGCAGACCCTGATCGGAGAGCTCCTCTAGGAACAGACCCTGACCAGAGGACTCCTGTAGGAACCCTTTGATATGAATCTACACTGTTTGAAAAGGCCAGCACATGTATATACTTGGTTGAAACGTTTAATTGTTTGATGTGAAATGTTCGAACAATGGATGCTATTAACAAGGCTAAGGAGAATGAGTGTTTGACATTTAACTCTTTGAATGTTAAACATTCAAAGTGGAATCACCCATCGGTGTTTAACTATAGAGTCAATTGGTATAAAATTATATATTTTAAACGTTGTCGCGTCAAACTTGCTTTGAACAGTGTAGCAGATATCAATGAAACGTCCAGTGTCTTATCTGGATCCACATTAAATGCAGAACTTATTAAGAATTCTGGCAGCGTTATGTATAATTTCACGAATGACACTTCATTGGCGTTTAATGATACGTGACTTCCTAGGCCACAAAAACTACTAATTTAAAACATTATCATCTTGAACAAAAGACAAGTGTTTGCTGACCTTTAACTCTCTCGCTGCCAATGTAACATCTGTAATTACCTATGCAAACAGTTTGGATCCAGATGAAACGATGAGTAGCACGGTGTCTCGTCCAGATCCAAACTGTTTGTTACCGTGGTCAAGATGAGCACTGTAACAAAGAGTTGGATCTGGACGCCTTTTTTGTTTTTAAAAAGGGGGAGAAAATTGAACAAACGAAAGTTGTAGCAGATGACAAAGCTTGCAGACGAAAAAGCTGGATTATTTAATTATTTTTTGGATAATAAACGGAAAACTGTTAATTTATAACTGTTGATTTATAAAAAGGCTGTTGATTTATATATAAAAGAGGGTGGTACATTAGCTCGCATTGAGGTCAATAGCCTTTTGAATTCCCTACTAATAATGTTTTACCTTTGAAGCATGTTTTACTTATTTTCAATTCGTCCAAGCTTTAGAGAAACTATTGACTTCGTTTCGAACAGTTCGGATCCCGATGAGATGCCGAGATACTCGGCAGGTCAGGTCTCGCTCGGCCGGAAAAGGACTGCAGAGGCAAAGGTATGCTAAACATTGGTGTTTAATATTAATGTATTCTTACAGAGGGACATTTTCATTTCTTTATAATATATTGGTTATCCATATACATATGGCCACACGAATCCTATGTTAATTCATTACGTGGTCATGATAGAAATGATCTACTGTATCTATTGCTTCTCCTTAACCCTTTATCTGATAAATATTCATGAAAGAAATAATGACTTTTAACCATTACTCTATGATTATTCAATTAAGAACGAATATCAATTAGATGAACTTGTATAATGGCACATGAGCTCAGAAATCATTTGGCTATGGCAGAAATTGTAGATTAAACATATATACAGTAAAAAACCCGCTAATGTGACCACCTAAAAGAGGTATAAATATGGGTGCTAGATGCAGGTGGTAGCTTAATGCAGGATAAAAGTAATGCAGAAAGCTCCTAGAGGAGCTTTCTGCATTACTTTTGTCCTGCATTAAGCAACCACCTGCTTATAAAGCTATCCATGTTTATTCATTAAGTGGTCACATTAGAGTGGTTCATAAGCAAACACACCAGATCCTGATCAAATGGTTGCTACTCTTTTGCAAATGCGTATTAAAGCATTATTAATCATTTGTATGGTCTAAAACGTTATTTTGACACTTGATTAATTATGCACTGTCTGCCTGAACAAGGGAAAATTAATTGCTGCGAAGACTTACAAAATTCAAACAAAGTTTTATCCTGAAGCGATATGCTGAGTCTGTATTTTGTGGTGTTAATGTTTGTCCCAAAATGTCACCATTGTTCTTTATTCGATTCCTTTTTATCTGTTTTGAATAGATAATTGATATAGTGTTGGAATGATAAGTTGGCACCTGTCCTTCGATAAGTTGGCACCTGTCCTTCGATAAGTTGGCACCTGTCATTCGATAAGTTGGCACCTGTCCTTCGATAAGTTGGCACCTGTCCTTCGATAAGTTGGCACCTGTCCTTCGATAAGTTGGCACCTGTCCTTCGATAAGTTGGCACCTGTCCTTCGGTCCTTTATTAGTTAACTATTTCCCTCATGCAAACGCTTTTTCAGCCATTTTGGAAGACCTAGATACGTCGACTCATGAATGAACCGTCTGATCAGGGTCTGCTCTGTTTGCTTATGAAATTGTAATATATATGACTATACAGTTTCTACCGATACCAACATATCCTGTGTATAAATTCAGCTAATAAATATTGTTGATGTCTTTTTTGAACATGAATATTCATCAGGAAAAGGGTTAACTGATTCAAAATATTTACCTCTCAGTGGAAAGCTAAAGACACTATTCTGGTCCAGTCAACGTTTTGCCTTCCATCAAGAGAGTGTACTAAATTGCAATAATCGAAAGGATTAATGAAAAATTAAACCTCATTATATTTATATACAGCAACACACATCCATATATAAATATATAACCCCTATCTCGTTTTAACCCATTCCCTCATATTGACGACTTTTGACGATTCTGTAAAAGTCACTTTATGAAACCATTGTGATAAATAGAACATTTGCTCCTATAGGAGCAAATGTTTATTCATCACAATGGTTTCAAACTACAAAGTTCTAAAAATAATTCCTTTTCTCTAGTTAATGCTCCTTTTCGGTAGATTCATTCAAAGAGGTTGTATCTAAAAATAGCCTGTGAGGTAATGGGTTAACAAAAATCATGTCCGCTCAACTTTGGATCTGGTGCAAGTTTAACTACAGGAGAACCTGTCTAAAGCGACCATCAAAAAGAGGTCCATTTATAGGTCAGTAAGGCAGGAATGCAGGTCAAAAAATACATAAAGCTCTTATAGGAGCTTTTTGCATTACTTTTACCCTGCATTAAGTAACCACTTGCTTTTTTAACGCTCCAATGTTCAATAAATGAACGACCACTTCGAACAGGTACTGCTATATATTCATGTCACGCTTCGAACAGGTACTGCTATACATTCAAGTCACGCTTCGAACAGGTACTGCTATACATTCAAGTCACGCTTCGAACAGGTGCTGCTATACATTCAAGTCACGCTTCGAATAGGTACTGCTATACATTCAAGTCACGCTTAGAACAGGTACTGCTATACATTCAAGTCACGCTTCGAACAGGTACTGCTATACATTCAAGTCACGCTTCGAACAGGCACTGCTATACATTCAAGTCACGCTTCGTACTGCTATACATTCAAGTCACGCTTCGAACAGGCACTGCTATACATTCAAGTCACGCTTCGAACAGGTACTGCCATACATTCAAGTCACAATTAGAACAGGTACTGCTAGACATTCAAGTCACGCTTCGAACAGGCACTGCTACATGTATACATTCAATTTACGCTTCGAACAAGTACTTCTATACATTCAGGTCACGCTTCTAACAGGCACTGCTATACATTCAAGTCACGCTTCGAACAGGTACTGCTATACATTCAAGTCACGCTTCGAACCGGTACTGCTATATACATTCAAGTCACGCTTCGAACAGGTACTACACTGTTATGCATTCAAGTCACGCTTCGAACAGGCACTTCTATACATTCAAGTCACGCTTCGAACAGGTACTGCTATATATTCAAGTCACGCTTCGAACAGGCACTGCTATACATTCAAGTCAATCAACCTTTTGAGAAACTATTGACCGGGCATCATACAACTTGGACCCTGGTGAAACGTTGAGTAACTAGGTCTTTCACCTGGTACCAAGCTGCAAATGCGAGTCGTTTCTCGGATAGCAGGATAAAGTGAACTCTTTAGCTGCCATTGGCCAATAAATGATTACCTATGTTAACAGTTTGGATCCAGATGCAACGCCAAAATAATCGCTGTCTTAATCAATATCTAAAGTGTTTGGTGTGATTAAACTTTGAAAGAAAAGACAAGAATTAAACAATGAAAGTTGCAGTAGAAGACAAAATTAACAGACTGACAGAGAAGGGTTAATTGTTTCTTTTTGCTCGTTCATAAGTGCATCCTTACTGACTTCAAAGGCAGTTTTGAATGACAGTCTTGCGTCCACAGTCTAATTATTGTTTCGTATTGAATATCATTAATGTATAAGCTGGCCTTAAGTGACATTTATTACACCTCATCATGATTTTATTAGCCTCATGACACACACACGGTAATTACACGCATGTTAGAGTTCATATGAAATCTATTATATATTTTGCTAATTGTATATCTGGTACAGGTTCTATACTCTGGCCATCATTATTGTCAAGTGAACGTGTTTCCAAGGATTTAATGATGGATAAACTGGATTTCATGTGAGGAATTCTTGTAAAAATATTCCTGAAGGTACTAGTTTTATGTTAACCTTTCTCTTGCTGAATTTTAAAATACATTTCTTCTTCTTTACCCATGTCCTGTTGTATAAATAAGTACACCTATTTCGCTGAGCAATCACTGCTGTGGACTGCACTGGTTGCACAATCAACTTGTAAATAGTGCAGACCCGGATGAGACAGCTCCTGCAGGAGCTGTCTCATCTGGGTCTTCACTATTTACAGGTAGGTATATTGACGTGAATAGCAGGCGAAGGATTAAGACTTATAAGAGGACCAATTAAAGTATGATTATGCAAATACAGTTGAATTTCGATCTCGTACTCGGATAGCTCGAAGTTCGAGATAACTCGAAGTAAAAGTTCGGTCCTTCCAAGATTTACAATATAGAATTGTTCTAAAAACGTATGACTATGTAACATCATATCTAGAAACACATGTTACAGCTTTATACAGGAGCGTTCAGCATTACTTTAGATCTGCATTAAGCTATGAACTTGAGAAATTGTTCAGATTAGACATCGGATGAGTCGAATCTCTGTTATCTAGAAGTAATTTGTATACATGTAGTCCCTTGAAGTTCGAGAAATCGAATTCCAATTGTATGTAAGTGTAAGAAGATGGAAGAATATGGCAAATATCTGAAAGGTTGTTTGGTCATTATTCATATACAACATAGAGACACAGTTTCACACATTGCAAACAGAGTAAGCTCTGATTGCTTATGGAATGATATAGATCTGATTTTACAGTTTATGCCATGGCAAAAACTTCCTGTGTCCGCTTGCCGTTATAAAACATTAATTTATTCATATGCTTGGTGTCATTAGATCTTATATGAATATTCATCAGACAAATGGCTAAATGTAAGTGTATCTTTGTTTTGTAAGTGTATCTTTGTTTTGTAAGTGTATCTTTGTTTTGTAAATGTGCCTTTGCTGTTAGGGAAAATAAATCCTATACAGTAAAACCCCTCTAATGCGACCACCAAAAAGGGCCATAAGTCACAGTGGCAAAGGTAGGTGGTAGCTTAATGCAGGACGAAAGTTATGCAGAAAGCTTTCTGCATAACTTTCGCCCTGCATTAAGCAACCATCTGCTTATAAAGACAGCCATGTCTGTTCATTAAGTGGTCGCATTAGAGGGTTTTTACTGTATATTAAAGGTTCTTGAAACACTATGGAGTCTATCTCATTAATTACCCCCCCCCCCCCCCGCCTCCTCCATTTATTTTATCAAACACTCAGAAGGTCCTGTTAGATCCTAACGAGATGCCGAGTTATTTTCCGTCTAATCTAAGTCAAAACAATATGTAAATGTTTATATCCTCAAAGCATATCAAAGGTGACACTTTTGTTATAACGTAATCTTTGTATATAGACAGTCAGACATGGTACATGTACAGTTGTCGAGGAAGCTACCTCATACAACTTTCAAACCATTTTGTGCCCGTCCTCCTCGATTGCAGCGTATGATTTTGATGGGTGTTTTTACTTCCCTATATATCATTAACCACTTTTAAGGATATGTTTATCCAAGGCGATACATCTGAGGTGATAGTAAAGATCAATTCTTAATTAGTAGCATTATTTTTAACTGGTTCACTACCAATGTCGCATCTGATATTACATGTACTTGCGCAAACAGTTTGGATCCAGATCAATTGTCGAGTAATCGGCTTGTCACCAGGGTTCAAACTGTCTGTTACTATGACTGGGTTTTTTTAAAAAAAAAAAAAATTAAAAAATAAATAACAAAAATATTAAAATAGCAGGAGACGACAACGTTTGTAGACGACATCATTTGGCAGCGAAATAGTTTCAGTTATCGTCTGGAATATTTTATTTGATTTGATGCTTGAAAATAAGTTTGACGTCATATCCAGAGCTGTAGATAAGAGAGGTAATTTGAAAGTGTATGTCAAATACTCTCTATACAATAGAACCTGTCTTAACCCTTTCCCTGTTTATGTTTAGTCCATTTCCCTGTTTATGTTTAGTCAATTTCCCTGTTTATATTTAGTCTAAATTTCAATACCCACTGAATATTCACTGATTTAAAAGTTATAATGAAATATGGAAGGTGAACTATTGTAGCCATTTAAGGAAGTAAAGAAATGGATCTTTTAAATTCCACTAGCAAACAGAGCAGACCCTGATCAGACGGCTCCTCTAGGAGCCGTCTGATCTGGGTATACTCTGTTTGCAAATGCGTGAAAACACGTTTATACATGTATGAGGGAAAGGGTTAAGCGGTCATTTATATATTGAACATAGGAGACTTTAAATGCAGCGGGTAGCTTAATGCAGGGTAAATATGATACAGAAAGTTCTTGTAGGAGCTTTCTGTATCACTTTTGTCCTGCATTAGGCTACCACTTGTTTGAGAAATCCAGATTTAAACATCTTTTTAATGGCTTCTTAAGACATGTTCATCTGTATACCTCCTCTAAATGTATTTTGTTACGTCATCAGGTTCGCTTCTCACAGATGTTTCTAACAAATAACAAGAATATAGAGATTGACTAGGAAATAAGAGGCTTGCATAAGTCAGTACTCGTCTAATGTACATGTATACTGTTGATAGTAACAGGGAGAGTGTCAGCATAGCATGGATGAACGTTTAACCCATTCCCTCATATTGACGACTTTTGACGACTCTATAAAAGTCACTTTGTGAAACCATTGTGATAAATAGAGTATTTGCTCCTATAGGAGCAAATGCTCTATTTATCACAATGGTTTTAAACTACAAAATTCTAAACTTTTCCTTTTCTCTAGTTAATGCTCCTTTTCGGTAGATTTATTCAAAGAGGTTGTATCTAAAAATAGCCTATGAGGTAATGGGTTAACAATTTGATGGGTTTACAGTTTTATTAAGCCTTTACTTTATATATACGGATGTTCACGACTTTGGAATCAGAGTAGACTTTGGATCCTACATGCTTGCTTATGGAATTAAATAGAATCTATTCTACAATCCAAACATCCCTTGTTGATGTACTATTATATAACAAAAACAATCAACAAATAAATATTCATGATGTCGTTATTTCATACAGGAAAATTCACCAGGTAAAGAATTTAATCACAGAACCCGTTGTTTAAACTTTAATTCAGGAATATACTCTCCCGAAGTTAATCTGACATCTATAGGGCATAATACAGTAAAACCTCTCTATAATGACCACTAAATTGTGTTGATTAGTTGGTGTTTTTGGGCAGGTGGTTGCTGAAAGCAAGGTGAAAGAAAAACAGAACGCTCCTGTAGGAGCGTTCGGTTTTACTTTCACATTGCTTTAAGCATACACCTGCCTTTAACACAAACTACTTGATGTAATTTAGTGGCCGTTATAGAGAGGTTTTACTGTACAGTGTAATATTCTCGCCAATATTTCATGGACACATATTTAACTTGCAGTAAAACCTCGATAAAGCAATCACTTAATGAATAGACATTATTGTCGTTCAAAGCAGGTGACTGCTTAATGCAAAACATAAGTACTACAGAAATCTCCTTTAGAAATTGTATACATAACTTTCACCATCTGTCTTTGAGAACCATTGTTAGATGAATGAAGTGGCTGTTTGATGAGATATTTTACTGGAGTCAAATACATTTGTGATTTCTGTGCACCAGTCTAGACGAGGCCCAATGACAGTAAGCCATTTATTACCTTGTCACTGGACTGCTTTCGTACGATGAAGCAGCAAGCAGTCGCTTTGCGCAGAGAACTGGGCCAGGTGTCAAAGGCTTGTGGGACACGAAATTATATACATTATTTACCTGTACGGATGAACTTCTCATGACTAATATTCATGGCTAGATTATTTTTCTCTCACCTTGTAAGAATTCTCTCAATTTGTAAATGTAGGTTTGTTTTTAGCTACAGCCAGAATCAAAATGGAGTAGGGGTATTTGCTTGACTTTTCCCAAATCAAGACATTACCAATTGTACCATATGACACAGCACTGCCATTTGTGATATTTCATCGTGTATGTGTTACATGTATCAATAGGCTGAACTTCGATATCTCGAACTAGGATAACTCGAACTTCGTGATAACTCGAATAAGAAATTCAGTCCTTCCAAACCTTACAATACAGAATTGCTCTAAAATTTATCGCTACATATACCTAGAAACACATGTGACAGCTTAATACAGGTCTAAAGTAACGCCGAAAGTTCCTACAGGAGATTCCAGCATTACTTTAGATCTGTATTAAGCTGTGGCATTGAGAAATTGTTCAGATTGGAAAACGGATGACTCGACTTCTGTTTTCTCGAACTAATATGTACGGTCCTTTGAAGTTCGAGTTATTGAAGTTCATCTGTACTTCAACATATGTATTGTTCATTTTCATTATAATCGACTCGGAGACTGGATTCTTATGAATACCAACAAAATAGGGTTTAGCAGATAAAAATGAAATACTGTTGAACTTCGATATCCCGAACTCGGATAACGTGAATGTCGGGATAACTAGAAGTAAAAGTTCGGCACTCCCAAATTTTACAATACAGGATTGTTCTAAAATGTATCACTAAGCATATCTAGAAACACTTGTGACAACTTAATGCAGATCGAAAGTAATGCTGAAAGCTCCTTAAGAAGCTTTCATCATTACGCCAGACCTACATTAAGCTGTGAACTTGAGATATTGTTCAGATTAAGAATCGGATGACTCGAACTTCTGTTATCTCGAAGTAATTTGGTTCTTTATCTACAATTTCTAATGACTCCTCTTATCTACAGCGCTGTTGGTTGTTACACAGTAAACCCTCTCTATAACGGCCACTAAAGTGTGTTAATTAGTTGGAATTTAGGGCAGGTGGCTGTCTAAAGCAAGGTGAAAGTAAACAGAACGCTCCTATAGGAACGTTCTGTTTTACTTTCACTTTGCTTTAAGTAACCGCCTGCTTTTAACACAAAATACTTGATGTAATTTAGTGACCATTATAGAGAGGTTTTACTGTAGTTATGCTCAATAGCTAATTGTTCTTTGTTTGAATTATGTCTCACGAATCTCTCTCGGATACGTGTTCTATTTAATACATTAAACGCAATTTTTCTCGCTAAAAACTACCACTAACCACTTAAGGCTTTGTCTTAAAAAGGGCTATGTGCCAGAATGAGAAAACTGCTTCCCCGACTGCACTGACATATGATATTAATTAATTATGTGAGATAAATTGTTTTCTTCCTTCCTAATGTCCACAGAGCGTGTAATGGTTTGGGTCAAACCGCCTCACGAACGCACCGTATATATACGAGTTTTCCTTGTAAATGCTGTATGTGTGTGTTTTAGTCTAAATCCCCAGACTTGTCATAAATTTTGGCAGTTTCATAATTTACCTGTTACTGGATACTTTCATGTTATGTTCATAAGACTTGGAGAAGTAGCTTCGCGATGGATTTAAGTATGTGTTTCTCTTCTTGGAATACAGTACCGTAGAAACACAACTCATACACAAATAGGTAAGATCAAAAGGCACACACGTTTGATTCAAACCTCAGCTAAAACTTTGAATATTTGTTGTTGTTTTTTTTAAATATGTTTCTTCTGAATTTGTTTTTGGGGGAGGAGGTATAAAACCTCATTAGAGATACGGTATGGTAGAATATATCTATAATGGTCATCTAACCGTTAGTCTGATACATACACCTTGTAACGCATTTGCGAACAGAGTAGACCAAGAACAGACCACTTCTATAGGAGCCGTAATCAGGGTCTCCTATTTTTGCGTATGATATAATATAGAGATGTGATTATAAAGTTTCTTCGTTGGTAAACTTTACCCTGGTTCACAATGCCTGTATAAGATTTCAGCTAAATTAAATAAATATGAACTGTCACTCTCTTACAAATGTATATAAGAGTTCGGCTAAATTAAATAAATATTAACTGTCACTCTCTTATATAAGATTTCAGCTAAAATAAATAAATATTAATTGTCACTCTCTAATACAATATTTCAGCTGAATGAATTAAATATTAATTGTCACTCTCTAATACAATATTTCAGCTGAATGAATTAAATATTAACTGTCACTCTCTTATATAAGATTTCAGCTAAAATAGATAAATATTAATTGTCACTCTCTAATACAATATTTCAGCTGAATGAATTAAATATTAATTGTCACTCTCTAATACAATATTTCAGCTGAATGAATTAAATATTAACTGTCACTCTCTTATATAAGATTTCAGCTAAATTAATTAAATATTAACTGTCACTCTCTTATTATTTTACATGAATATAAGGTAGTAAAGGTTCATAAGTGAATGATCATTATGGGGTTTAAAGGCACGTGATTGCTTATTGCAGAAAGGAAACGAAACAGAAACAGAGCTGCAGATAAGGTGCGTAAATTTAAACAATTTCAACAATAACTCCTTTATTTCTCCACCAAACCATATACTGTGACCACTCTTTAGAATCGCCTCTTCGAGACGATTCTAAAGAGTGGTCATAGTATAGGGTTTGGCGGAGAAATGACGATTTTAGTATGTGGGTACGCACAGTTATCTATAGCTCTGCAGAAAGTATATCGGCTCTTTCTGTATATCTTTTGTATCATATTTAACGATTGTCATTCTAATAGGCACAGAAGTACACACATTTATACCTTTCAAGTGCGGGACACTCACGCACTGTCATTTTCAAACAGTGTAGACCCAGATCAGAGAGCACCTAGAGGAGCCCTGTGATCAAGGTCTGCACCATTTGTCATTCAAAATCCCCGGCCAGTTTAACCCTTTAACCCATTACTTCATAGGCTATTTTTAGATCCAACCTCTATGAAAACATCTACCGAAAAAGGGGCATTAACTAGATAAAAGGAAAGTTTTAGAATTTTGTAGTTTGAAACCATTGTGATTAATAGATGTGATAAATTCTCCTATAGGAGCAAATGCTCTATTTAACACAATGGTTTCAACAGGTGATTTTTACAGATGCGTAGAAAGGCGTATTTATGGAGAAAAGGGTTAATACCGAGTGGACTCTATAGTTACACACTGATGGACTATTCTAATGTGAACATTCAGCTTTGAAATCCTTAACGGTCGTTATAGAGAGATAGAAAGGGTTTACTGTAAGCCCGTCCCCACCCCCACCCCCACACCCACCCCCACCCCATCCCAGGACATAGTTATCTGAATGTCGAGTATTTGCGGTTATACAAAACTTTATCAGTTCAACCCTTTACTCCATGAACATTCATGTAAGAAATGATGACATCATGAATATAAGTTAGTTTAATCTTAATAATGACAATAGACCAAAGGATTTTGTGACCATGGAAGAAACTGTAGAATTATATCTGTATTAAGTCATTAGCAAACAGAGCAGATCCTGATCGGATGGTTCCTATAGAAGCTTCTGATCTGGGTCTACTCTGTTTGCAAAGGCATAGAAATGCGTTTTATGGAGTTACGGGTTAGCCTTTCTCCTCATGATTATTCATGTAAGAAATATTGACATGACGAATATTACGAATATTGACATTACGAATATTGACATAACGAATATTGACATTACGAATATTTAGTAACTGGATTTATAATGGTGTATGAACACATTGCCAGTTTTGGCTACGGCAGAAACTGTAGAATAAGATCCATTCATGCCCATCAGCGAACAGAGCAGACCCAGATCAGACTGGCTCCTACAGGATGCGTCTAATATAGGTCTACTGTTTGCAAATGAGAGAAAGGCTACCCTGTCAGGTAGAGGGTTAAATAAGATATATGGGTTTGCCCTTCGTTTAGACAAGTGACGCTAGTTGTATCCTTATTCACAATCATGGAAGTCAACGAACCTGACCGCAAGAAATACTATCCCCCTTTCTACTGTTGACCACTTACTTCATAGCCCATCTACCTGTGCCTTTGCAGAGTATTCTCAGATCAGACAGCCATTGTTAGCTTCTGTTACATATCTGAGTATCTAATGTTTGCCCTGACCAATAGATACCCTTATTTCCATTTTTGGAATTGAGTTCCCAATGAGTGCGGTCTTGAATTGATATTTAAATTGTTGAACCTATGCAAACAGAAAAGTAACCCATTCCTTCATAATGATGCCTTTTGATGCCTCTGTTAAAGTCATAAATCGAGTATTTGCGCGATAGGAGCAAATGTTCTATTTAAAGACGATTTCAGTAGTAAGTTCTGCGCAACGTTTTGCGCCGAATCCTCTCTACAAAGGAAACAACCGGTACATGTACCACTAGGTGATAAATTGAGTAATTACTAAAAACGAAGTCTGTAACCCACATATTTCTTTTTGATTTCATGTTAAGAATACTATAAAGCACAAAATGTGAAATTTTGAAAATAAATCTTGGATAGGTTTCTTAGAAATTTACGAAAATATCACCGATGTCATGATTTTTGTACTGTCCTATATGTTGAAGTCAGGAAGGACGCCTATGTTTATTTCATGGTAATTACTCAAAAATAAAGTCTGTAACCCCCTCTTTTCTTTTTTTTATTTGAAATCAGTATAGTTTGAACAACAAAATATAAAAAGATTAAAACAATTCTTGGAAGGAAACAAACTGTAGAAATCGTCTTTAACACAATGGTTTAAAATCTACACAATTCTAAAATATTCTTTCTTTCTAGTAAATGTTCCTTTCAGTATAGATTTATTCATAGGGGTTTCATCTAAAATAGCCCATGAGATAATGGTTTAAATGTCCGTCTCACGCACACATGCGCTTTCATGTTCGCATGTTCACCTTCTTTGCTTATAAGGATACTAAACCTCATCATTGTATACAAAGTGATGCCTGCTATAGTTCGATTTCGAGCGCTGAGCCGTGATTGCACTTTTCTATTTATAGAAGTTGCAACCATTCTAATTTATGGGCAAGTGGACAATGGTTGTCACAAGGACCTCGTAGTAATCGTGCAGTACTAGTATATACAGTAAAACATCTCTATAATGGCCACTAAATTACATCGAATATTTTGTGTTAAAGGCAAGTGGCTACTTAAAGCAAGGTGAAAGTAAAACAGAACGCTCCTATAGGAGCGTTCTGTTTTACTTTCACCTTGCTTTTAGAAATTTGAAGAGTTCGGTCATGTTTAAATTGTTCACTGAAATGTCTGTGACGTTTAATTTATAGATAGCGATTTCTGCCACGTTCAATTTTGTAAACTGATATTTCAGTAATGTTTAAATTTGTAGACTGCGATATGGGTGACATTTAAATTGTAAAGATTTCTGTGATGTTTAAATTTGTAGATTGGGATTGCTATGATGTTTAAAGATATCTGTGGCGTTTAAATTTGTAGATTGTGATTGATGTGATGTTTAAAGATATCTGTGACGTTTAAATTTGTAGATTGGGATTGCTGTGGTGTTTAAAGATTTCTGTGATGTTTTGTAGATTGATATTGCTGTGATGTTTAAATTTGTATTCATTGGCAACTTGGTCTATACCGTTTTAATTCTTAATGCTTTACCTAATGACTATTCATAGTGGCATCATGAATATTGATTGAATGAATTTATGATTTGGCAAATTAAAGTGGTCGCTTTAAGGTGGTTTACTGAATAACAATACCGTTCATGCTGATAAAAAAAATATGAAAACCAGCATGACACGCCACGTTTGACCAAGTATGACACGCCACGTTTGACGGTCAAACATGACACGCCACGTTTGACCAAGCACGACACGCTACGTTTGACCAAGTACGATTTTATCTGGTCAACGATTACACATTTGATATAATGATTACCTGTGATATCTCTAAAAGTATTATGTTTGTAAGAAATAATGGTATCATGAATATCAATATAATAATAACAATAATAATAAATAAATAATAATAATACATGTATGATAATAATAATAATAATAACTTTAATAATCTATATTATTTCATAAGCAACTGGAACATACTGATCAGAAGGAACCGACTGATCTGGGTCCACCCTGTTTGCAGACTTATCAAAGGATGTCTGTAAGAGGTACAAAGTTACATGTGAGAGTTTGCAGATTAGATGTGAGAGAATATGTGGTATCTGATGATTTGAAGTTGTCGATATTTTCTACCGTTAAAAGTTTTTTCGGCAGGAGGACTGTATTTTCAGAATGTTGTTATATTTCCTTGAGGACCATTTCTCAAATTTTTACAACCTTAGCAACACATTTTAAAGATATAATGTACATGCTTGTAACATGTTTTTGGATACCTGCCTAGAAGATCTTAAAGAGTTTCCATTTTCCATAGAACACGTCATATACATGCACATATTCAATGTTGTTAATGTGTGCATATGATTAAATAAATATTACTTCTCAGTTCCTTTATTTGCTTTTAATTGAGTAATACATATAATACACTATGTCAAATATTTTAGCAACTATAAATTTAATGATATACTTTTAGAAAAGAAAACTTTAGTTATCTCTTTTGTTAATAGTTTAGTTTGTTGTTAAAATTTGCACTAATCATGACCTGACTGGAAAGAACACATTGCTCACAACTTGTGACAAATGTCTTTCAGTTGTACACATGCAATTTTAGCTTCCTTTTCAGTATGAAATTTGATGTGTTACAAATGTGATTTTATGTCCCTTAAAAAATCGGCATCGATCACATCCGTCACAAAACGTTGTACATAATTATTATGTGCTCGATTTCCGGATCATATTTGTAACACGTGTTACGAATGTGATTTGTTACGAATGTGGTCTAACACAGCTCAAATAAAACTTGAGGATGAACAGCAACTAACGATAGTCATTGAAAGTTATCCAGTTATTGTTCAAGATTTTCAATCGATTGATGCAACAATTTAGTCATTAGCCATCAGTACGCAAAATGGCAATTATTTGTAAGATTGAGGAGGTATGATAACAAAGTCCAAACACTAGAGAGTTGTGTCTTGCACCGAGATGACGAGGTTCGTGTGAGGAAGTACAAGCATGTACCAAACAATCTGATGAAACTAAAAATAGAACGACCCGAACCAGAATTTTTGATAAGAATGGTGACCTCAGCAAAATAAAACATTTCTTACTGAATAAACTAATAACACCTTATAATTATCATCAAATTAACGTCAATCAAATGGTATGCGATTATAACCAGAGGATAGCAAAAGTACTTTTTTCAAAAATGAAACTCGAAGAACAATATCTAGGTCCAAGGCTATAAAACTTCTGAGTCTGAATCTGAGATCATTCTCAAGAATCTGATTGTTAGATTCTGAGCAAGCTCATAATCTGACCAATCAGATGCTTGAGAATGATCTCAGACTCAAGCAAAATGTTTTATAAGCTCGAGGCCAGGTCTCTGATGACAATGGCTCATACCAGCAAATATATTGTTAGTTGTGCTCACAATGAAAACAGGATGGGTGAGTTTCTTTAAACCTTTCCTACATAAATACGCCTTTCTACGCCTCTGTAAAAGTCACTTCTTGAAACCATTGTGATAAATAGAGCATTTGCTCCATAGGAGTAAATGCTCTATTTATCATATTGGTTTCAATACTACACCATTCTAACATTTTTCTTTTCTCCAGTAAATGCTCCTTTTCGGTAGATTTATTCAAAGTTATACCGGCATTCGTTACAATGGCACCCTCGTTATACCGGCAATATGCATTGAAACAAAATTACCGTTAACTCTTTGAAACAACCACTGAATAAATAAGTTTCTATGCCAAAAGCACAGGTGATTGCTTAATGCAGAACAGAAGAAGTGCAAAAAGCTCCATAAGGGAGCTTCTTGCACTTCTTGTGTTCTGCATTAAGCGATCACCTGTTGCTACTAGTTTAAAACTGGCCATGATTCCTTTTATATTTAAACTCGTTATAACGGCAACCTCGTTATATCAGCACAATGTCTGGAAACAAACACCTCCGTTGTAATGAGGGTTCACTGTAATTCTATGTTCATTTGCCATGATAATTAATATTCGTTATGATAGTCATTATAATAACACGTTATTTATAACTTAACTCGGCGTCTCATCAGAATCCAAGTCGTTTGATACTCGTTCAGTAGGTTCGCAAAAGCTTGGTGAAATCGGAAATAGTTACGGTTGCACTGGATGAAACTTTGAGCAGACATTAACTATTCACAGTGAGATACGGGTTAAATGTACTCCTCACAGTGAGATACGGGTTAAATGTGCACTATACACACCACTAACAGTTACAAAGTGCTCTCTAATTATACGGGTTAAATGTGCACTATACACACCAATAACAGTTACAAAGTGCGCTCTAATTATACGGGTTAAATGTGCAATATACACACCAATAACAGTTACCAACTGTTCTCTGATTATACGGGTTAAATGTGCAATATACACACCAATAACAGTTACAAAGTGCTCTCTAATTATACGGGTTAAATGTGCACTATACACACCACTAACAGTTACAAAGTGCTCTCTAATTATACGGGTTAAATGTGCAATATACATGTACACACCAATAACAGTTACCAACTGCTCTCTGATTATACGGGTTAAATGTGCAATATACGTGTAACCTGGATAGGTTGTCGTGGATATTAAAACAATACACTTTGTATCTGCTTTATATCCGCTTTATTACTACTATTAAAGTCCATGGTCTATCTCTGTTGTTTGTGCTCTGTTTTAAAAAGGGTGAGCTGAAACAAATAAATAGCATATAAATACTTGAATTGCTCTGATCTAATACTTCGACCACTAAGGACCTTTTTCAAAGAATATCATGTCAAAATACACGTCACATTGTTCTTACATGCATCCAGCCATAAAATCAAAGAGAATAATGTTGAATAAATAACAGGTATAAGTTATCACACAACATGCGTTATAGATTAGCATAATAAACATAATAGATAATTCTAAATATACCAGAAATGCAACTCCAAAACTCCATTTATACTAACCGTAAATTAATACCATATAGGCACACCCAAATAAGAACCTTCTTCGTTCTCTGCCATACTGCAGCTTACATTGGTCAGCTGATAATATTCCCGCTCAAATTCCATAAAACTCATGTCAAAGGTCAGTCTATCTAGTGGTCAGTCAAGTTTAAACATAGAACAAGAGATGACAAGCAAGGTTTTACGCAAGCGTAAAATGGCTGCGTAACATGTATTTAAGCAGGATAGAAGAAAAAGAGGGAGCAATATTGGGAAAACATGACTGTTATGTATGAATTAATACATGTAGCAGAAATGGGGGAATGTTTTAATGAGCCATGATGCATAATACCTTTGTTTGACACCAATAATACACACATTACGTCACAGATCAATGTTATTCATTTGCTGAAACACACTGACGTAGAAACCATTATCACATTAAGTGGTGTTCACAACTCCCATACTTACAGTCTACATGAAATTATTCCGATAGGTCGACTCAATGCCCATTAAGTTTTTCATTTATTTTGTCCCCAAAAAAAGAACAGGTTAGTATAAGATAATTATACAGTAAAGTTGAAGCAAATTCAAATTCACAATGGTGAAATATGCAAAACTGTCAACAAAACCACGAGTAAAAGGTCTCAGCTAAATAACTTTAACAAAGCCAAAATGCAAACAAAGGACTTATATTTGAATGTACAAAATGGTTTTAAACCAAAAGCACATATACTAAGGGTGCTTAGAACATATGAGAGGAAAAAAATAATTCAGCTTCCACCGAGGATCGAACCCACGACCTCACGTTTCCTAGTCCATCATTATAACCCCTAGACCACGCTGACAGCTATACAAAAATATGTGATTTTAATCAATTATACCTAATTCACTAGCATTTTCACTGACACTGGATCATGGCAGAAAAGAAAGACAGAAATATGCTGAGAAAAATATATGAATGAACATAAATAAAATAAATTAATATATATAAATAAGAACTTGTCTCACAGTAAACCATATTTATTAAAAAGATTGGCATTTATCGAAACACAGGACCGCAGAAACGCATGGGCAAAATTCAAAGCCGTATCAGTGTGGGCTGCTTTCGCAGCCCAATGATCCACAGCATTGAATTGGTACCAACATGGGTTATCTACCTTTAACCTATATTAACCATTCTCTTGCTGAATTTTAAAATACATTTCTCCTTCTTTACCCATGCCCTGTTGTATAATTACATA
The DNA here is from genome assembly GCA_963576725.1 of Azorinus chamasolen. Taxonomy (NCBI): domain Eukaryota; kingdom Metazoa; phylum Mollusca; class Bivalvia; order Cardiida; family Solecurtidae; genus Azorinus; species Azorinus chamasolen. The sequence goes on from OY755239.1 coordinate 80,090,460, forward strand.
TGTCTTCATTGTGTACAAGTGTGTCGCTGTGCAATCACTGCTGTGGAGTGCAATGGTTGCACAATCAACTTGTAAACAGTGCAGACCCTGATGAGACAGCTCCTGCAGGAGCTGTCTCATCTGGGTCTTCACTATTTACAGGTAGGTATATTGACGTGAATAGCAAGCGAAGGGTTAAGTAAATGCAGGGTGAAAGTCATGTAGAAAGCTCTCAAAAGAGTGGGTGAGTGAGTGAGTGAGTGAGTGAGTGAGAGCTTTCTGCATGCCTTTCACATGCACTCTACAGGGTCGGCTCTGTTGCTTATGGCATGATATAGATATGATTCTACAGCTTCTGCCATGGCCAAACAAGTATATGCCCATGTCCTATCATAAAATATAAACTAATTAATATTCATGATGTCATTATTTCTTACATGAATATGCATGGAGTAAAGAGTTAAATAAGTTTGGCGGATACAGATAATGAGTATACATGTATTCAACCAGGTATGTCTTTATAACCAGGTCTGTCTCTATAACCAGGTCTGTCTCTAGTCTCTATAGCCAGGTCTGTCTCTATAACCAGGTCTGTCTCTATAACCAGGTCTTTCTCTAGTCTCTATAACCAGGTCTGTCTCTATAACCAGGTCTGTCTCTAGTCTCTATAACCAAGTATGTCTGTATAACCAGGTATGTCTGTATAACCAGGTCTGTCTCTATAACCAGGTCTGTCTCTATAACCAGGTCTGTCTCTATAACCAGGTCTGTCTCTAGTCTCTATAACCAGGTATGTCTCTATAACCAGGTCTGTCTCTATAACCAGGTCTGTCTCTATAACCAGGTCTGTCTCTGTCTCTATAACCAGGTCTGTCTCTATAACCAGGTCTGTCTCTAGTCTCTATAACCAGGCCTGTCTCTATAACCAGGTCTGTCTCTATAACCAGGTCTGTCTATATAACCAGGTCTGTCTCTATAACCAGGTTTGTCTCTATAACCAGGTCTGTCTCTAGTCTCTATAACCAGGTCTGTCTCTATAACCAGGTCTGTCTCTATAACCAGGTATGTCTGTATAACCAGGTCTGTCTCTATAACCAGTTCTGTCTCTATAACCAGGTTTGTCTCTATAACCAGGTCTGTCTCTATAACCAGGTCTGTCTCTTTAACCAGGTATGTCTCTATAACCAGGTCTGTCTCTATAACCAGGTCTGTCTCTAGTCTCTATAACCAGGTCTGTCTCTATAACCAGGTCTGTCTCTATAACCAGGTCTGTCTGTATAACCAGGTCTGTCTCTATAACCAGTTCTGTCTGTATAACCAGGTTTGTCTCTATAACCAGGTCTGTCTCTATAACCAGGTCTGTCTCTTTAACCAGGTATGTCTCTATAACCAGGTCTGTCTCTATAACCAGGTCTGTCTCTATAACCAGGTATGTCTCTATAACCAGGTCTGTCTCTGTCTCTATAACCAGGTCTGTCTCTATAACCAGGTCTGTCTCTATAACCAGGTCTGTCTCTATAAGCCTTTTATCCGTAATCCCGCCCTTTGTTACCTTTGCAAACAAAGTAGACCCAGATCAGACAGCTCTTGTAGGTGTCTGTTCTGTTTATTTATATAATGCATAGCTCATTCTCTATTACCATGGCAATACGTTTCCTTATTTTGTACTTTAATACTAGAACTGTATTGATTCGTATTCATTATAGGCGGGGTCTTGCATAAATATGAATATTAATTTACAATAAAACCTCTCTTAACCGGACGTTAAATTTAGTATAAATATCGGTCTTGGAGATAGGTGGCAGCTTAATACAGGATAGAAGTCATACAGAAAGTTCCTCTATGAGTTTTCTGCATTACTTTCATCCTGCATTAAGCAGTTACCTGTCTAAAAGTATCTCAATTCTTCTCTACTAGAATTCCGGTTTAGATGTGTTAAACTGTATTCATATGATAAACTGATAAATATTGTTTCGTCTTATATGAAATGGTATACTTTTAACTATAAGTATAAGCTAAGTGAAAGCCATAGTTTATCTAAATTCAAGACTCGTTGGTACTAAACATTGTTTTATTGAGACCTGCAGTCAAAATTCTAGACGAATACTGTGGAGAGGTATGATGACCTCTCCAATAAGCGAGCCAGCAGTGACTTCGATGGTCCAGTTTTATTCAAGGCTGTTGACTGGACAAGTGATAGGCGGTTTATTTTCACCCAAGTGTCCGCCTACGTGGCAATAAGCTAATTGAGCCATTTCTCTTCCTCCGGTCGCTCGTTAGAAGTTAATTCCATTATAGTTTCAGTAAATGATCTATAACTTACACCTGAAGCACGTGGAATACGTGGTGAAATCGGTCATTTAACTGCTTCCTGGGAAGTCGGCGTTTTAGACCTTATCACGCTGTACAAATACAGTAAATACTTGATGCTTCGAAATTTCACTTTACAATGAAGAATTAATGCTTTTTTAAGCAAGTGGCTGCTTAATGCAATTTTTTTAATTTATATGTCAAGAGTTTTACAATTTTTGATTGTACCATATTTTAAATATGTCATTTTTATGTATTAATATCTTGTAAATTGTATGCAAATTTAGATGCTAAATAAATTTATTTAATTCTGGGTAAAAGTCATGTAGAAAGTTTCTAAAAAGAAATCGACTTAGCTTGGTCTAGCCTGTTTACAAAGGCATAGCTTTGGTGTAAATATTGAATAAAGCCTGAAAAGACTGTTCTAGCAAGATGGTTGTCACAGCACAATCTGTACTTTTCAGCAGTTCTAAGGACACGGCTTTTGTGTCTTGGTTATCGAACTTGATAGAGATTTTAAAAAAAACTGACGTGGCAAGGTACGGTAGGACTTGTGACCAAAATGTGACGCCGAATAAATCAGTGTCGCATTAGGATCCAGGCTATTCAGTGTCTCATTAGGATCCGAGCTACTCAGTGTCTCATTAAGATCCAAGCTACTCATTGTCTCAGGATCCAAGCTACTTACTGTCTCATTAGGATCCAAGCTACTCAATGTCTCATTAGGATCCGAGCTACTCAGTGGCTCATTAGGATCCAAGCTCTTTGACACTCAGCCAATAGTTTTTAAAATATTTGATCGAATCCAAACTTTCATAATTGCAAACAAGATGTGTTTGTTAAACACTTTGCACCCGATATGACCTTTGACCTTGATGTATGATATTGACCTTAATAAGTCACACCTAAAATGTTCCATAAGTTGCACATGCATGTCAAGTTTGAAGGATGTATGTTGAATGGCGACAATATTATCGCCAATCTAAATTTTACCCGTAATTTGACCTTTGACCTTGCCATATGACATTGACATTCATAAATCACCCCTAAAAATGTTTGCATCCATAAGTTGCACATGCATGCCAAGTTTGAGGCATGTATGTGCAATGACTACAAAATTATCACCAACGTTAAAGTTGGGGACAAACCAACAGACAGAGCAAAAACAATATATCCTCCCACCCCTTGATCGGGAGGGGGTGGAAGTGGCATAAACATCTGGCTTGAACATATTTTCATAGCGGAACAAAGGTTAAGAACGTAAAACATGCTGTATTGCTGTCCGCTGCAGGTGTTCCGTTTTGGTCATCTCTTCGTGAGACGATCGTACAGACAGTGCAATTTATGGTATGGTTTCGTAGGCTGAACACCTGCAGATCATATAAATAAAATAGTCGACAGCCAACTGCTCAAAGTAAAATTAACGGTTATATTAAACTTTTTGAATGCAAACGAAACAGTCTAGAGCCAGATATAACATCCTGTAACTCGAAAGAATCCAAACTGTGTGTCTTGGATAAGTTCATATTTAGAATTTTGACATACGCTCATTTTGCAGGCGATATTGTTTTCGCGTTCAAAACTTTAGCATGCTGACAACCTTAACACGTTGCCGCATAGTTCCCGTGAACTTCCCGCATAACTCCGCCCATATTTCCTGCGGCGTGTCCGTCTCTTGATTTGCTAGGTTATCTGTTAAGAGTGCAGTGAGCACATAGTCAATTAACTCATTGCACGCTAAGTAATTTTTATCGGGGACGTTTGTTGCCTGCATCAATTATTCGTTTCTCATTTCTTTGCAAACATATGGTCAAATTGTGTCAAATAGTTTGGACCCTGATAAGATGCCGCTTTATGTGGCATCTCATCTGGATCCAAACTGTTTACATAAATAATCATAGTTTTGCCGCTAGCTTGCAAATAGTTCGTGGAAGGTATACAAATATATACTTCGGGAGAAATTAGGACAGTGAGCCATGCATTGCGAGCGTTTCACTTTGCATACTAAGTACAGTAAAGCTTCTCTAATAGGACCGCTGAAAGAAGTATAATTCTGGATTATTAAAACAGGTAGTTGTTTATTACTGTCCAAATGGTATACAGAAAGCTCATGTAGTAGCTTTCCATATTGCTTTTGTCCTGCATTAAGCAAAATTATTGTCCTGCATGACTCCTTCATCCCATTCCCTCATATAGACGCCCTTTGACGCCTCTGGAAAAGCCACTTGTTGAATCAATTGTGATAAATAGAGCATTTGCTCCTATAGGAGCAAATTCTCTATTTATCACAATGGTTTCAAACTACAAAATTCTAAATGTTTCCTTTTCTTTAGTTAATGCTCCTTTTCGGTAGATTAATTCAAAGAGGTTGTATCTAAAACAATAGCCTATGAGGTAATGGGTTATTTCATATAAACGCCTTTCACGCTTCTGCAGGAGCCGTCTGATCAGGACTTGCTCTGTCTGCTTATGAAATTATAATAGATGTGACCTTCTACCAATACCAAATCCTCCTGTGTCCATATACCATTATAAAACACCAGCTAATAAATATTCATGATAACATTATTTCTATTAATATTAAACAGGGAAACGGTTAAGACACAACCATACTCCTTTGTCAATATATAACATGGTCGCATTATCGCGGTTTAACTGTATGACGTCTAAATGGTCGCAATAGCGAGGTTTAACTGTAAAACGTCTACATGGACGCGTTAGCGAGGTTTAACTGTATGACGTCTACATGGACGCGTTAGCGAGGTTTAACTGTATGACGTCTTCATGGTGCCATTAGCGAGGTTTAACTGTAAGACGTCTACATGGACGCGTTAGCGAGGTTTAAGTGTATGACGTCTTCATGGTGCCATCAGCGAGGTTTAACCCCCGGTGACTTTTGTCACTGACCGTTCCAAGGCGGTACTTCCATCTTCCTCCTATTGTATGTTTGTTTTGTCTTTGTGCGTCTCTTGTTGTTTTTTCTACCTATGTACATTTGCTGTTTCCTTGTGTTGCTGTTCGGGCGAGTGTTTGTTCTGTATGTGGTGTTTCCTGCATGACTCATTTTTGTACTTTTATGACGTCTACATGGTCGCGTTAGCAAGGTTTAACTTATGACGTCTATATGGTCGCATTAGCGAGGTTTAACTGTAAAACGTCTACATCGACGCGTTAGCGAGGTTTAACTGTATGACGTATTCATGGTCGCGTTAGCAAGGTTTAACTGTATGACGTCTTCATGGTGCCATTAGCGAGGTTTAACTGTAAGACGTCTACGTGGACGCGTTAGCGAGGTTTAACTGTATGACATCTTCATGGTGCCGTCAACGAGATTTAACTGTATGGCGTCTACGTGGTCGCATTAGCGAGGTTCAACTGTATGACGTCAGGGTAATCATTTTCTTCATGAATATTCAAGGAGAAGAAATGACATCATCAAAAATTGTGCAATGGCAGAAACTGTAAACTTACACCTTTAGTTTTCCATAAGGAAACAAACAGACCCTGGTCCTATAGGACCCCTCTGATCTCAGTCTACTCTATTTGCAAAGGCGTTAATTTATCAGTAAAACCCCTTTAATGCGATCACTGAATGAATAAACATGGGTGTCTTTATAAGCAGGTGGTTGCTTAATGCATGGAAAAAGTAATGTAGAAAGCTCCTCTAGGAGATTTCTGCATTACTTTGTCATGCATTAAGCTACCACCTGCCTCTACCACTCAGAATTATACTTCTTTTAGGTTGTCTCATTAGAGGGGTTTTACTGTATATGAAGTACATGGTTAACTACGAAAGGCAGCCACGAATGCGTACATGACCAATCTATCGTGCAGAAGTAAGTTTGAGAAATATGTACTATTCCCCCAGTTATTTTTTACATATATCTTTTTATTTTATCTCTTTTAGTTAGTCTAGGGCACGGTGACATGCCTTGTAATTTTATATGAATAATGTAAATCATACAAGTGAACCTCTGTTATGCAACGATAAAAAAGAAATTGCTTTAACCCTTTTTCCATGAATATTCATGTAAGAAATAATGACCTCATAAATATTAACTAGATTAATGTATCATAATAGCACATGGACATAGGAATTTGTGGGCATGGCAAAAATAGTAGAATCATATCTATAGTATATCATAAGCAAACAGAGTAGACCCTGATCAGACGGCTCCTATAGGAGCCGTCTGATCTGGGTTTCCCCTGTTTGAAAGGGCACAGAAAGGCGTATTTTTTCAGTAAATGATAAAAAAAGGTTTTTACCTCTTCTCCCGTTTAGCGTGACCTTGTTTGCATGTGCAAACAGGTTGGGTCCAGATGAGATGCTGAGTAGCATGACGTCTCATCAGGGGTAAAGCTGTTTGAACCTCGGTGTATAGTGTCTTAACAGTTTGAACTACTCAGATAAAAATAAAACCTGAGTGTTAGATGTGAGTTTTAGCAGGCATTAGTTTTTCAGCGTGAAAAGGGTTAGGTGATGTCTAAAGGGCTAGGTGTTGTCTAAAGGGTTAGGTGATGTCTTAAGGGCTAGGCGATGTCTCGTTAAAAGGGCTAGGTGATGTCCAAAGGGCTAGGTGATGTCTGGTTATTGTTTTCTTTGCTCCATGAATATACATGTAAGAAATAATGACATCATCAAAATCAATTTCATAATAGCTAATGAACACGTGAGAGTTTGGGTGGCATAAACCATGGTAGAAAAAATAGAATCAGATCTATTATTATTATTCAATAAGTAAACAGAGCAGACCATGATTAGACGGTTACTACAGGAGCTGTCTGATATATGTCTACTCTGTTTGCTAAGGCATAGAGAAAGGCGTATTTAACCCTTTCGCTGCCAGTGCCGGATCTGTGATTACCTATGCAAACAGTTTGGATCCAGATGAGGCGCCGAGTAACTCGGCGTCGAGTAACTCAGCGTCTCATCAGGATCCAAACTGCTTGTTACTGTTACTATGTTTTTGAAACAAAAATGAAGAAAAACAAAAGAATGAAAATTTGTAGCAGACGACAAAGTTAGCAGACGACAGTTTGGCAGCGAAATGGTTAAGGAGTAAAGGGTTAGGCTCGCATCTTACTGCAACTCAACAGACTCGCATTATATATGCTTCAGTCGGATATCAACCATGGCAGAAACAGTAGAATCACGTATTTATGGAGTAAACATTTCTGTACAAACAGTAGAATCACGTATTTATGGAGTAAACATTTCTGTACAAACAGTAGAATCACGTATTTATGGAGTAAACATTTCTGTACAAACAGTAGAATCACGTATTTATGGAGTAAACATTTCTGTACAAACAGTAGAATCACGTATTTATGGAGTAAACATTTCTGTACAAACAGTAGAATCACGTATTTATGGAGTAAACATTTCTGTACAAACAGTAGAATCACGTATTTATTGAGTAAACATTTCTGTACAAACAGTAGAATCACGTATTTATGGAGTAAACATTTCTGTACAAACAGTAGGATCACGTATTTATGGAGAAAACATTTCTGTACAAACAGTAGAATCACGTACTTATGGAGAAAACATTTCTGTACAAACAGTAGAAACACGTATTTATGGAGTAAACATTTCTGTACAAACAGTAGAAACACGTATTTATGGAGTAAACATTTCTGTACAAACAGTAGAATCACGTATTTATGGAGTAAACATTTCTGTACAAACAGTAGAATCACGTATTTATGGAGTAAACATTTCTGTACAAACAGTAGAATCACGTATTTATTGAGTAAACATTTCTGTACAAACAGTAGAATCACGTATTTATGGAGTAAACATTTCTGTACAAACAGTAGGATCACGTATTTATGGAGAAAACATTTCTGTACAAACAGTAGAATCACGTACTTATGGAGAAAACATTTCTGTACAAACTCGAAACAAGTTGCACTTATAACCGATTTACTGAAGCTCTTGAGAAACTACTGACCAAGTGTCAAACAGCCTTGATCCTAACGAGATGATGAATACCCTTCGTCTCACCTTGATCCAAGCTGTTTGCATGCAAACGCGAGTCACGATAAAAATTGAGACCACATCAACAGCATGCAATCTTTTATTTAACTTTTAGCTGCGGGATAAAAGTACATGTATGAGTCATGCAGGAAACACCGCATACAAAACACACAACCGCCCAAACAGCACCACGACAACAAACAGCAAATTACCTATTGAAACATTGTAGACCAAGATGGAACACCGTACTCAATATCTCATATGGATCAAAACTGTTTGACATATTAATAGCGTTGCGAAATATGTGTTCCTGATTAGCACAACAAAAAGCAGCTTTATCTAGACTTAAGAATGTTTTATACAGTAAAACCCCGCTAATGCGACCACTTAATGAATAAACATGGCTGTCTTTGTAAGCAGGTGGTTGCTTAATGCAGGACAAAAGTAATGCAGAAAGCTCCTCTAGGAGCTTTCTGCATTACTTTTGTCCTGCATTAAGCTACCACCTGCATATAGCACACAGAATTATACCTCTTTTAGGTGGTCGTATTAGTGGGGTTTTACTGTACTTCTCAGGGAGAAGATCCATATAATATATTTATTTTTCAGATCCGGTAATTTGGTTTTCGAAAAGCAGAGGTACTGAGTTGTCGCCCATGAGTAGTTGGATATAAAACACGAAGCTGTGATATTAATTCCGTATCAATTTGAAATGGCAGAATTCCTTATGGCATACACATCGAAATCCGCGTAAGTTTATTTTTGTATCATCATAACAAAGTTTGAGCGTCATACTAGATATCCATAGTAACATAACGATTTATGTGTAAAATATTTACACATATCCACCCCCCCCTTCTAAAGCGAACTCCTAAAAGTGGCTTAATTCTAAGTCTTCTTCGGGAGCTTTCTGCATTACCTTCGTCCTGCATTGAGCAACCACCATACAATTGTTTATTCATGAAGTGATCCTTTTGAGAATTTTACTGTATAATTAACCATTCGCTTGCTGAATTTTAAGATACATATCTCCTTCTTTACCCATGCCCTGTTGTATAATTACATATATCTTCACTGTGTACACATATTTCGCTGTGTAATCACTGCTGTGGAGTGCACTGGTTGCACAATCAACTTGTAAATAGTGCAGACCCTGATGAGACAGCTCCTGCAGGAGCTGTCTCATCTGGGTCTTCACTATTTACAGGTAGGTATATTGACGCGATTAGCAAGCGAAGGGTTAAAAAGTCCACATGGTTATACAGTTCAACTTCGATATCTCGAACTGGATAAATCAACGTAAAAGTTCAATCTTTCCAAAATTAACTATACAGAAATGTTCTAAACTGTATTACTACGCATATCTAGAAACACATGTGACAGCTATCAGCATTACTTTAGTCCTGCTTTAAGCTGAGACACTGAGAAAGTCTCAAGATGAGAAATCGCATGACTCGAACTTCTGTTATTTCGTGGTAATGTGTATGGTATTTTGAATCTCGAGACGATATGGAGATTCCACTGTGTACGCAGGAGACGTTCTCTGGGAAATTCTGTGTCATTGTATTGCTAACAGTGTGCAACAAGAAAAGATATTTGATCTAGTATGATAAGTAATAATTCAACAGTTTGCAAATACGTCCGAAGGCGCTTCTTTCAGATAGAGGATTAAAAGCAAAATGCTACTTTCTTTTGCAATTGGGCATACACAAAGCATACATAAATGTGATATATAATATACATGTACAAATAACTTGCATGCTGACGTCATGTTTTAAAGTCATGTTTTCAATGCAAGAACATGGTTATAAAACTTATGAACGTGAGTCTGAGTTCATTCTCAAGCATCTGACAAGTCAGATGCTTGAGCATTATCTCAGACTCGAGCTAAAATGTCCATACCAACGGGGATTGGTATGTAAGTTATACAGTTTTGCGCACATGCATACTGGTATAATATATCCATTGTCTGTTGTCTAATCTGGAAAAGGTGAAGTGTTCTTTCATTTGATTATCATTAGAGTTTTTGTTCAATTATATAAAATGTATTGATTTTAATAGTGTATTAACAATGGGTGATGTATTATCTATTTAAGTCATGAAATGAGTATGGATTTATGCGATAAAGAACAGCAGGTTTTTTGTTAATATAAAACAACTTAATATATTTAATAGCAGCTTTTAAGATATTCAAAAGTTCCGGAAACTGTCTTGATCAAAAGATATTTTAATGGCATACAGGCATGGTGTAATAAAATGTCTAATTTTATTTTAACCAAAAGGGTACATGTAATTACAGCATTTTGCCTATTTCCAGATTTTTGTTGGGAAGTTCCAATCCATTTTCTCCCAGAAAAGTAGTGATGTTGTCTATATTTGCCGTGTTATTCGGATACATGATCGTGGTGGTGAACAGTACGCACCAGAGGTGGTGGCTCTATGGATGTCAGTGCTCAAACTGGGAATCCAGGAACTCCGTGCGAGAGGTTGTGATGAACTCGTACAGGGGACTTTTCGTAGGAAAGGACGATCTGCGGAACTTACCTGTGGTGAAGCTTCATCGAAATCCCGGGGAGGCGAGCATTCAGTCTTATGTGGCCAACACATTACCACATATAAACAAATACATCAACCCTGGATGCTGCTTCACGTAAGTTTAACGAATCCGTGAATCGTGTTACGAAAGATCATGCGACAGAAATTACCGTATGGTCTAACATACGACAATCGCAACTTCGCGTGGCGAGTGTCGTACATTAGAATTACGATAATGTCTGTGGTACGAGGCTAGATTATATTGCTACATGCTATTACAATATGCGATGATGCCGATTATACGTACATTGGACATTGTTGTGATAGTGCCGATTATACGTGCATTGGCCATTGTTGTAAAATAGGACATACGATCTTTCTTAAGACATGCTACTGACTTAAACCAAAATAACATCCAGATTGTGCAGAGTGAAAAACGTTTCACTACCATGGTTAAGATTTACGCGTCTTATCTATGCCATTCCTATAGGTCATGAAAAGAAAATTCTTCGTAGCTCAAATGTAATTTTGTTTGTAGGTTAAGGGGATGTCACACTAGAGTGTATGGCATGAATGTATGCGAGCTTTTGAGAGTTGTTTTTAATACGCTTGCATACGCAGATACATGTATATGCTAGGAGTAGTTTAGAGTTTAGTTTCAGTTACGCTGCCATACGTCGGTGTACGTTCTCATACATGTACGCAGAGCTCGAAAATAATGTTTGAACATGTTCAAAAAAGTTCAACGTATGAATTATACATTGCTCATACGCTCATCATATGCTACATATAGGCACACGTTGAAGACGATAGAGTGTCGGTAAAGGTACATTACTTACATGTAGGCCAAATATGCATCGCATATGGTGGTATGAAGGCGGTCAGTAAAGCTGTCATATGGATGACGAAATTGTAACGTACGTCTGATGAATGACTAACGTATTTAACGTATTTCTGGCTATTCATACGCTACTCATGCGCTAACATACGCTAAGCATACGTACTCATATGCTCGCATACGCTACTTATACGCTGATATACGCTACACTGACGCTGACATAAGTTGACACACGCTCGTATACGTTTCTCATGCGCTGCATATACGCCAGATATACGGTACGCATACGCTATTCATGTGCTGCTAATACGTTCATCGAAGATAGTGATGGAAAATCGGGTTCACGCTGAAAAGTTATGCGTACAGGCGCGTAGCTGCCTATACGCAAGTACGCAGCTGAATCCACATGATTTTGGGAAAAAATAAAATTCAAAATTCAAAAAGGCTTTACCCATGCATGGTACGTACACTCGTTTCTATATTAGGCAGTAAACAACAACTGAACGAAGATTGTAAGTTCAATAAAACCCAGATTATTTCGACCTTGGTTAATAACGAAAAAAATATGTTTAGATCTACTTAATTTATACGGAGCGGGTCTGTTGAGTTCGTACTGTGGCCCAAGACGCAGTCCTTAGACACTCATTGGACACCGTAGGGTCTGTTGAGAACGCCAAAAGATGTAGAGGGGACCCAAGGACACATAATTGCAGACCGGCGGCGACTGTTTTGAACATGCTCAAAATAACGTAGAGGCCTTGGGTCCTGGTCTAGAAGACAGTTGGGTCGCCATGGTCGTAGAAGAATCGCGGCAATAAGCCGAGAAACGTCATAGAAACGAAGTAAAGACGCGGTAGAGTCTGCGTTGAAACGTACAGAAATAACTATGAGCCAAACGTGATTTGTAGGTATATAGTGTTCTTAAGTACTACGTCTTTACTATGGTTTCAGTGAGGACCTACGTTTTAGGCATAACTTTATGCAAGATAGATTATAATCACGTTTGCAAGCGTTGTCGATTAGAATCGTGAATGAAATTTGTAGGAAAAGAAAAACAATGCAGCGTTTAAACTTTTATAGACGCAGTATGGACGTTGCACGGTCGCAGTGCAGTCGCTGTGCGAACACCATGGTCGTGGTAAGGTCGTAGTTGTCTAAATGCCGAAAGAACCGTGTATGATCGCAGCGGATCGCCGTGCGCACTTCGAAAGGATGCAGTATAAACGTATTTTAAACGCCATGGACGTGAAGAAGTCGTATTGGAAACGCCGCCGTGAACACAGAATGCAAGACTGCAGGATCCCGGTTGTGCAGATGACCGGAGTTTGGACATTTTTAAGAAAAAAAATTTGGCGACAGTTATGCGACTTTAATGCGACTATTGCGTTTTCAAAAAAAAATAAAGACTAATTGTTTTAGGTCGCAGAAAGGACGCCAGTCCAGTGTGACGGGGGTCTTAGGCAGTGAGCCACAACGGTTGAGGAAAAACAGTTTTTGCATAGGACTAGTGTACTCGTCACTGTTTGTAAATGACGAGTATAATCGTCGCTAGGGTTGAGTATGTCAAGTACTATGTAAGAGTAAAGTCTGCAGAATAATGAATTTGATCCCAAAACTGTCTATTTTCAGGACTAAATAAGGCGCCTTAAAACGCCCAGAATTCACCAGATTGCAGCATTTTTTTTAAATTTTCCGGGGGAGGAAACCGCCGGAACGCCCCCCCCCCACACACACACACACACACACACCCACACACACACACACACATGTGAATCCACATGTATAGAGGGCTAGCTACGCCCCTGGCGTATGACCAGTTTTTTTTTCAAAAACTTTCTTACACAATCCTTACGTTCCTCTCACACGCTGAAGTGTCACGGGGCCATTAACAGTGTGTGTGATTTAGCTTATATGCTGCTTACTCACTCGTTACTATGTGGCATACCTCAAATATCTTCTGGTATGAAGGGTCGTTTATTTACATATTGCCAGTCGATTATTTTCTGTTCGGTCGAAAACAAAAGGTCGTGTCTTAAGAGTAAAGTAAGTCTAACCCTTCATTCCATGAATATTGGTATATCATTTGAATATTAATAGGATTTACATATTTTATAATGGTATATGAACTCATAATGTGTGGTTATGGTTCACACTGTAGACACAAATCTCTAGTATTTCTTAAGCAAAACTAGTGTAATATTGTCATGGAGATTGGCAGCAGATTAAGGGTAAAGGACTATTAAAGAGGACATGAATGACCATTTAAAGCGAATCGTCTGTTATAAACTAAAGGCCGATTATACAATTTGGTTAACATTTCCTGGTTCACTAACTGTATAAATATAGAGCTAAATTCTAGCTAAAGGGAGACCGCCAGAGAGACCGGCTGGAGAGTGGCTGGAGAGAGGCCAAGGGTCTGGGTCTAGAAGTCGGGGAGATGCTGCCAGTTTCACATATCTCTAGGTTTGAGAAATAAAGTTCAGAACAGAAGTTATGGTGTCGTTATTATCCTAACCGCTATATTACACTAGAGCCGATCCTGATCGGACGGCTCCTACAGGGCGTCAAAAGGCATATCTATTGTGTAAAAGGACGGGGCTTTTAAAGGCTTTTAACAAAACTCAATAAAAGCATCGTGTCACGTTTTATTAAATAACTGATGCACTGTTACAGGCAATAAATAAACATCGAATAAGGTTTTTCAAGAGGCATTAGGATTAAAACAAATGCTTTTTTTTATAATTAACCCGTTCGCTGCCAATGCCGGATCTGTGATTACCTATGCAAACAGTTTGGATCCAGATGAGACGCCGAGTAACTCGGCGTCTCATCAGGGTCCAAACTGTTTGTTACTGTTACTATGATTTTGAAACAAAAATGAAGAAAATCAAACGAATGAAAATTTGTAGCAGACGACAAAGTTAGCAGACGACAGAGTTTGGCAGCGAAAGGGTTAAAAATTACACATAGGCTTTCTAATATCAGTGTGTTTATATAGTTTCCTAAGTGTTTAACATGGCCAAACTTTCTCTCGTTCATATCCACAAAATTCCATTATTAGAATCAGTGTATTTATTTTTGACAGAGTGTTTGTTAGGAAAAAAATTAAGAAACCATGTGCCTCTAAGTACACACGAATGTAATTATTCATTGACCGGGAAGAGGGGTTCTACTGCGCATCATACAAGGACCCGATATTATAAAACCATTTGAGTTCGCGTTAATTCAAAAGCATCTTATTGGTCAGATTTTGAGTTTGGCTCAAAAAGGGTTCACAATACCAGGGTCAGAGAAGTCATTCAATTTGTATAAATAAAACTGACACGTTTTGATTATTTTGTAGTGTTATGCAATACATCTTTATTGAAACATCTAACAATATTATTTGGTAGTGCTATGTAATACATCTTTATTGAAACATCTAACAATGTTATTTGGTAGTGTTATGTAATACATCTTTATTGAAACATCTAACAATATTATTTGGTAGTGTTATGTAATACATCTTTATTGAAACATCTAACAATATTATTTGGTAGTGTTATGTAATACATCTTTATTGAAACATCTAACAATATTATTTGGTAGTGTTATGTAATACATCTTTATTGAAACATCAAACAATATCAATACAACTTGTAGAAATAAAACTGACACGTGTTGTTATTTGTTAATGCTATGTAATATATCTTTATCGAAACATCTAACATTATTAGTCTACGAGTAGTAACAGAGAATTTCCCAGAAGGCCCAACATCTCAGCTCCTGTAATACTCAACCAGCTAACGGCAACCTAAGTGCCACCTAAACACAACTTGGATCTAAAAGTCATGTCAAGTATCTCGGTAATTCATCAGGATCCAAACTGTTTACTACTCGTTCAATAGCATCAAATAAAGTTAACTCTTCTCGCATTTACAAACAGCTTGGATCGAGATGGGACGCCAAGTAACTGGGCATCTCATAAGGATCGAGGTTGTTTCAAACCAGTTTCTCAAGTTGTTCACACTAGTTTTACAATAGTTTCTCAACCGTTTGATCAATTTGGAAGTCCGTGAAAAGTAGAGGAAAATCAAAGACTTGGCAGACATTATTTTATAGCATGAAATTGTTAAGTGAATCGTTTAACGTTTCGATATGCAGGCTCTGTAGACGAGAACTTCACACAGAATAAGATTAACCATTTACCTCATGAATATTTAGGTATTTAATAATAACATCATATACATTAAATCCCCTCTAATGCGACCAGCAAAAAGGGACATAATTCACAGTGGCAAAGGCAGGTGGTAGCTTAATGTAGGACGAAAGTTATGCAGAAAGCTCATATAGGAGCTTTCTGCATAACTTTCGTCCTGCAGTAAGCAACCACCTGCTTATGAAGACAGTCGTGTTTATTCATTAAGTGGTCTCATTAGAGGGGTTTTACTGTATATATATATAATGGCATTATAAACAAGGGAACTATTTACCATGGCATATATAGTAGACTCAACTATGTATTATTCAATTATCAAACAGAGCACATCCTAATCAGACGGCTCCTATAGACGACCCCTGATTATGGTATGCTCGGTTTGCTCACACGTTTACGCCATTGAACGCCTCTACAAACAGAGCCAACCCACAGTAGACGACTCCTCTAGGAGCCGTAGGAAATGGGAGTGTTCTATTAGCTTATGGAATTATATAGTTTCTACCTGAACTAAAAAGTCCATGTGCTCATCTTCCATTATAAAGACTCGTCTAATTAATATGCATGATGCTATTGGGCTGCCAAAGGCAGCCCACTCTTATACAGAAATTCAAGATGACCATGATTTACTGCGAAACTTGTTTTTAGATTTACACTCCAGAGCAAAATAGCTGGATTATATTTCACCGTGCTCACTAATGCCCAATAACTCTTAGATGTTTGATGTGTTGTTTACATCTTGCAAGTCATTTGCAGGTCATTTGCTGTCCAGTGTAATGTACTCCAAATACCTTCTGCATTCTGAGCAATTGACCTCTGCAAATATTGTCGTCTGTTGCAATTCTAGAAATACGTTTTTTCTTCCATATCTTTTCAAAAACAAATGTAAGAGTGACAAACAGTTTGGATTCTGATGAGGTGCCAAGTTACTTGGTATATTATCTGGATCCAAACTGTTCGCAACGGTTATTGTAAATGCTTAAAAAAACAAAGCAATAGCAGATGGAACAAAACTCATTCCTGTTTAGGGGAACAGTTGCTTATTTCAGTAATCAGTTGTACAATTTACTTGCAT
Organism: Azorinus chamasolen; assembly: GCA_963576725.1. NCBI lineage: Eukaryota > Metazoa > Mollusca > Bivalvia > Cardiida > Solecurtidae > Azorinus > Azorinus chamasolen. The sequence goes on from OY755239.1 coordinate 80,107,372, forward strand.
CGTTCAAGGGTTCACCTACACCTTTCATAACACTTTCAGCAGATGATTGTCATTGGCCAGAACCTGGTACATCCTTGCATAACATTTCTATAAAAAATCATATCAACTGAATAGTTTTGTATTAGAAATAAGAAAAGATCCTTTAATCGCAGCTATTCACTTTGAAAAAGTTTCAAAGCATGCTTTAACTTACGCCTTTCGAATTGACTGTCAAAAGGTCTTATCAATGCCTGAAACATCACATGAGAACTATGTATTTGGGTTTCCAAATGTTCACTTTGCATTCTTTAAGTGTTTCAAATATCGTTTTCACCAAATGATATTTTATTAAAGCATTTTCCTTCATTCTGCAATCATTTTAAAACATTCCCATGTATCTCTTAATCAAAATTACTAAATAATATTGCTCTCTGTTATTTTCTCTCCTGCTTAAACATGTATTACGCAGCCATTTTACGCTTGCGTAAAACCTCGCTTCTTATTAGTTACATAAATAATCGTTGAGTAAAGAGTCAAATGCGTCTATATGAAGGAAAGGGTTGACCAATTCCTGCCCATTGGTTCATTATGACGTTCTTAACATTTCTCTTGCTGAATTTTAAAATACATTTCTCCTTCTTTACCCATGCCCTGTTGTATAATTACATATATCTTCACTGTGTACATGTATTTCGCTGTGCACTCACTGCTGTGGACTGCACTGGTTGCACAATCAACTTGTAAATAGTGCAGACCCTGATGAGACAGCTCCTGCAGGAGCTGTCTCATCTGGGTCTTCACTATTTACAGGTACGTATATTGACGTGAATAGCAAGCGAAGTAGTTCATGAAACAGAGATATATTATTTGCGAGAGGTTCACTGAGAATGACCTTAATTCTAATTATCTTAACCTTATTAATTCACTCTTTGTCCGCTAAATAAGTATCGGCTGTAATCATTGCCGTCTGTTGCAATTCTCCATGACAGCTTCCTTCTATTTCTCCTTAGAAATACATCAGGGTGTCAACTGGTATGGATCTGGATGAGACGCCAATTTACTTGATGTTTCATTTGATTACAAAATGTTTGCATAGATGATAACTAATTCACTTATAAGGTGTTAAAATAGTAATAAAATGCTGATCGTCACCTGACCAGCATGTTCAACAGCTTGGATCCATATCAGGGCCTGGAAAACTCGATACAGATCTGGACCAGGGCCCCAACACATTGTCTCTAAGCCAGTATCTTTTCCAAGCTGTCGGTGGTATTAATAAAAGAAAACATATAGCAAACGAAAGCTTCCTTGAACGACATTTTAGTAGCATGAGAGTAAAAACTATCCAGTCTTTCTTACAAAATTTGATCGGATTTACAAAATTGACTTTCTTTCACTGATTTTCTTTGATATGGTATATGTCAATTTATATTATTATAGTTTATTAAAATACTGGTCTTAGTGTAGATTGTAGCAAATGATTCGGTTCATTAAACCTTTAATCCATATATACGCATTTTACATAGAAATAAGTATACAGTGTCTGTCATTATAAAACAGTCCCTTTGTACTATTATAAAAATTCATTTAACCCTTCGCTTGCTATTCCCGTCAATATACCTACCTGTAAATAGTGAAAACCCAGATGAGACAGCTCCTGCAGGAGCTGTCTCATCAGGGTCTGCACTATTTACAAGTTGATTGTGCAACCAGTGCACTCCCAGCAGTGATTGCACAGAGAAATACTTGTACACAGTGAAGATATATGTAATTATACAACAGGGCATGGATAAAGAAGGAGAAATGTATTTTAAAATTCAGAAAGAGAAGGGTTAACTGATATTCATAATGTCATTATTTCTTATATTCATGAGGTAAAGGGTTCAAGAGTTTATTTTAGATGTGAGATTACAGAGTTTAAAAATTAGGATTTACCATTAACCCATTCCCGCATATTGAAGCCTTTTGGCGCCTCTGTATAAGTGGCTTCTTGAAACCATTGTGATAAATAGAGCATTTTGCTCCATATGAGCAAATGCTCTATTTATCACAATGGTTTCAAAACTACATTGGAAGTTTGTTTTGAAAATTGTTTTATTAGAATGTTGAACTGCGAAAATAATAAAACCACACAAGCTAAGTCCAATTCTAGGGGTTTTAAGACAGGTGATAGCTTAAGGAAGAACGAAACTTTCGCAGAAAACTCCTCTTAAAAACTTACTGCATTACTTTCATCCTGTATTAAGAAACCATCTCCTTATTTCATTATAATGGTCGCAATAAGCATTATCTGTTGTAGTACATTATCGATCTTGGTTATGGGTAGTTTTGGTCTACAATGATTTTAACCCTGTCTCCGCGCATTTTTGTTATTCAAATAACCAACGGCAAAATGCAGTCCACCTTAACCTTACATTAATACATGTTTTCTACTATTTTCAGGGATTACCGTTACGAAATATTCAACACAACTTCTGTGAACTTTCAGGAGTTTAAGGTAGTTCACTTTGATAAGGCTTTCCAGTTTGTTCCCACAGGAAGGTGCAGGTAAGTGAATAACGAAAAAGTAAGAGTATATGCTCCTTTGTAGCTTGTAAGCTTTAAATCCTAATGTCTTACATCATCGATACGCCTTTTAACGCATTTGAAAATAAACCGGAGCCGTCTGACCAGACTCTGCTATTACCCCCTAGTGACGCATTTTTGCGCCTCTATGAAATTCACATTGTGAATCCATTGTGATAAATAGAGCATTTGCTCCTATAGGAGATATGCTCTATTTATTACAATGGTTTCAAACTACAAAATTCTAAAATTTTCCTTTTCTCTTGATAATGCTCCTTTTCGGTAAATTAATTAAAAAGGTTGGGTCTAAAAATAGCCTAGGAGAGAATGAGTTAACGCATATGAAAATAAATAGGCGCCGTCTAACCAGGCTCTGCTCTATTCGCTGATGAAATAATAGGTATCTGAGTTTACGGTTTCCATCATAGTAAAAACTTCCTGTGTTCATATAATTCAAAATTCAAGATTATTTCGAGGAGACAATGCCTCTGGTATTTCACCATACGTAGTTCTATAAATAGAAACGGCGGGATTCCTCTGCGCTGGGTGTGGTCCACCTGTCAATCATGGCGCTAAAGTGGCCCGACTGTGATCACAACATTCCATGCGTAATAATGATTGACACATGTGATTAATTGTATGACAGTCGTATTAATACAGCATCCTAAATTCAATAACCAAGACTCTGTAGAACAAGTATAGCCTCAATATAAAGCTGTATACCATTCAACATGTGAGGATGCAATCAAAAGTTACATTATTTGATTGGATCTATGTATTCTGAAGGGGTCGCGGGTAGGTCGACTTACGATTTAAAACATTTCTTTTGTATGAATTAAATGGAGCAAACAGATGGCATTCAAAAATAAAGTGATAATCATCTACTAGGTACACGTTTTATGACAGTAGTTACACATTCTTGGTCTTCTTTCTAATCGGTCTCTACCATAGCGTCCTGTTTCTACCTTTACTGAACGTGCTGATATCCTATTATTGTTAAAAGAGCCATAATTTGTCTATAATTTATAAAATACATTACTCCTCTAATTCAAAGTGTACCTTTAATTCTTTATATAGCAATAAATTAGTGATTCTTTGTACACAATAATACCATTTTTAATGAAATCGTCTTCCAACTCTTTATTTAAATTTGGCCCAAGATAAAGTTCATGAACTATAAGATGTGGTTATTCCCAAGCATGCATTAACCCATTCACCACCAATGTCGCAAAAATGCACCACGATAAATAGTGTAGTCCCAGATGGACTTCACTTTTTGACTCAAACTCTATTTCTATATCTGTGCTTCATTCCTTTGAAATTTGCATTTATTTATCTGATTTCCTTATTTTACCAAATGATTTAACAAAAGTTGTTTGTAGACGACAATTAGATATTTGGCGCCGAAAGGGTGAAACAAAACTCATACAACAGATTCTGACGTTACTTGTCACAATTGTTCTTGCCAATGAGTAATACGCATATTTTCCTGTACTTTACTTATAACCAGTATTTGACAAATATTCTGAAAATGGGTGATCCCTCGAAAGCAAAAGTAGAAATGCAAAAAGAGAAAATTGCAGACTCGGTTTTATTGAGTCTGTTCATGAGTAGTATTTAAAAGTGCAACACTACTCACGCCCCCTAGCACCGGCTTAAGCAGTATTCAATTTTCAAAACTAATAACATGAAAACTAATGATCCCGAAGGACCAGAAAATATAACAACACTGAGAATGAAGTACGGGGCGACTTTTTACGACCGCCACACAAGCACTTAACACCTGCTGTTGTGAAGTACATATATTCTGAAAATGGGTGATCCCTCGAAAGCAAAAGTAGAAATGCAAAAAGAGAAATTTTATAATATATTTATAAATAAAACAAATCTGTTTTCATACACAGCACCATTACACGTATTCGTTTTAACACCCAGAAAATACTTACAGAATTTTAAATGAATACGTTCCAGCGGTTTAGACTTTGTATATCCACACACTTGTTAATCATAATTCAAAAATGATCCGACAAAAGCATCAAATAATTGCAAACCATTATAGGATTTATTTCATGCTTTTAATGTTTGATGGTAGAATATTCAACAAGCTTTATGTGTTTTACCGTAAATTAACTGATTATTTAATACAAAGGAGCTTGTATAATATTTTCATACTTGTACAACCATTTTTCACCATTATATATTTCTGTCCACTGTCTAAATTCACTATGTTTTGTCCACATTCACTTCTAACTCCAATTGTTCACAGTAGTCAAACAGTCTGTTCAAATTACATTTAATTACCAACTATTACCATAGCATCAGCCAAACATAATAATAAAATAGTTATGTCTTATTATCTGAACACCAAAGAAAATTCCTTTTATTAATAAAGGTACTGATCTTATTGACCTCCAAAGTATATTCAGAGACAAAAATGTAATTGACACTATAATTCCTAAATACTTTAAAACTACAGAACCACCTATTATCTGCTACAAATATATAAAAAAAAAAAAAACATCAGAAATACAATTTTCAACTATAATAAAATTGTTGCCGACCGTAAGATTAATTAAAAAATTTCTGATAATTAAGATTGCACCACCTCAAATGTTTGCTATTCTCCGACTGGTCATTACTGGTAACTTCGAGATAATTAAAGATAAACGTCTATGATCTCTTCTGAATAAAGGTCCAAGAATATAGAATATCATCCTGGGTAGATTTTCTTTCTTGTCAATGTCAGATTGCCGAGGCTTTACAGACGTTTAGTATTAACTGGTATCGTAGAGAATATGTTGAGTATAATGCTCTTTTGGATTGGAAAAAACGTATTTCTGTGTAATGAATAACCTCATTTTATAGCTCAAATGAACACCTTCTTCCACTTAAACCTAGAATTACAATTAGACATCTTAAAAATTGTTTACAGGATTTCCATTCATAATACGTCTTTGCTCCTGCTGATAAGGCATCGAATACTGTCATTATCATTTGACGATTACATTATATCGATGTCTTGAAGCAAGAATTATTAATACAAAGTCATACATTTCAATTACTACTAAGGCCCGTCGTTTCAGACCATGTCAAAAAAGGTGAACAACTTAGAGAAGATATTAAAATTACACAACATAATGTATCGGTTACCAAAACTAAATAAAACATATAAAGCGCGTTTCATTGCAAATTCTAGCTCTTGTACAACCACAAAATTGTATATACTTTTGACTTCTTGTTTAACGAAGATAAAAGAACATGTAAAATTATATTGTGGGTAAGTGAAAAATCTGGAATAAATCTCTTCTGATCTATTAAAAACTCTTCAGAAGTCTTAAACAAACTTACGAACAAAAGGCTTATTGCACCCACTGTAAGCACATACGATTTTAATTAAAGATAAACTTACTTACTTAATCCAGAAAATATTTACCCGAGAAAACATCATTTCTCGCATTGGAAAATGAAGCTGCATCATTTAAGTGGTATCTTTGTCCGGTCGCTTTAAGCTACATTTAATTTGATCTAGCTTGAATCCATCCTCAGTACTTCAGTACTATGATTGTCCCTAATGTAGGGTGCATTTTGAGAGTGCCATGTGAACCGAGGATCCCTGTGTCAATCTCTATTAGTGTCTTGTAACCAGTGTAAGCCTGCACGTCAACACTAGATTCACATAAATATATACTTGGGTCATCATTAAACTTGGAGTGTTATGCTTTAATATATAAGCCCTTGTGTGGCCTAGAAATTATATAAAGTCGGTCACTTCTTTCGTAGAAGTATATTGTCCATATTTCTAACCGTTGTAAAAGTAATGGCATCATTAAGATTTATTAACTGATGTTTTGGCCATGGCAGAAACTGTAACAAACTGCTGTCAATGCTATTTCTGCAGATTAACTATTCAACCTTTTGAATGAATTCATGATTACGTTAGCAAACGGGTTGGATCCAGAATAAATGCCAAGTAACTCGGTGTCACATACAGTTTGTTTGACACCAAACATCTAGTAAGACGTTTTTCATAGAATTATACGAAATCTTCTGCCGAGGAGAGTTTGTTCAGCATATCAAGGTCACATATTACTCTCTTACATACATACAATGTAGTTCAGTAGCTGTTTGGTACATTGAAAACGGACACCAGACATTACCAATGGAGTTGTTTTAGCGTTTTTGCTGATATCTTTGTTTGTCTTAGACTAATCTGTCGATTGTAGCTCATTGGGAATATTCTTTAAATGTTCAGCATGTGGTATATGCGTTGTTCTTTTATTTACTGAGTAATTGTTTACTTGCTCTGTTTGTCGGAAATAGCTATAAAACTAATGTTATTATCTTTTACTTAACCGACTCTGAATAAAACGTCTTATGTCTGGTATCTTGTACCTGTTATGTCCGCCACAAATTTCATTGTAGTATATGTTTGGGAGACGCATGCTATTTTACTATGTACTTTTTGCTATGAACAACTGTTTGATGCATACTTTACTAAAACACACAAGCATAGTGATTAAATCCCAAACGAAAGTCCCCCCTTAGAGAGTTTACATAATGTAGCATGTAGCTTAAAGTAGTCGGTGGAAATAACTTAGAATTGCGAAAGTTTGACGTAAAGTATCGATATTGCCTATATTATTTGCCTGCGTTTCAGACACAGTTCGTTGTGCGAAAATAATATTTTGTTATAGAACAAGAAATTAAGAGTGACGATGTAAACCATTGTTATTGATTCACACGTGTGTTTTACAAAACACCGCGCTAAAGAAAATATGATCTAAATGGTCTAAATAGCATTAGTGCACTAATACTGAACTAATAATTATGTCACTACAGTGGAGATGTCCTCGACAATTCTGAAATGTACTGGAGTTAATAGCTCAAGCTAGAAATAATGTTAAAATATTATAGATGTTCTGTGAAATGAAACTATGTAGTGTCAGAGTAATGAATGTAGTATATTACCATGGGTTTATCATATATAGAAACACTTTGATCAGATTTTAGGCTTTGCACATTTTTATGAAAGAGTCAATTACAATGAACCGTTCTCTGAGAAAATGTATTTTACTATCTTAAATATCCCACATTCAAAAGTTCAAACAGTTTGTGTATATGGCTGTAATTATACAATTTCATTGTATTGTATGGGTCCGAATTCCTATGTCTTGTATCTGTACTATGTAGATAGATAGATGGATAGATAAATATATATGTAGATATATAGATAGGTAGGAAGACAGAGCTCACCCGAAGGACTTGGTACGGCGGGTGATCGAACCCGAGACCCCTGGTATTGTAGTCAAGCGCATAAACCACTCGACCACGCCCGCCGTCATGTGTCTAGGTGATACAAGCATTACAAGTGCTCTTCAGTTCGCCACGATTAGGGTTAAGGGGAAAGAGGCTTCTGTTTAACTGATTATCTATCAATTGGTCTGCTTTTTAACTAAATGGTAAAAGAAGTAGACCAATCTATTTCTTTTTACTCCCGCACCCCCTACAACAAGATGACTTGCAAGACCGTACAAAGCCGAAATCAAGTCAACAGTTTAAACAATATGATACTAATGCAGCATTTTTGAATCATGTTAAAGTAATTAAACATGACATCAATTTGAAATTATGTATGAATTGTTCTTTATCAAAATGAATTATATTACTGTAGTTGCGAGACACATCGAAGATATATTGCTGATGAAAGCTATGGAACGTTTTCGATGAACATGGTAAAACGTCATTAGTTTAAATGCTTTCCTTATTCAAACACCACATCGCACATCTTTAAATTAATCTGACATACGAATATAGAAGCAATTAGTATCCATACTGATGAAACTCTTCCTTCAGGAGCAAATTGATCTGGGTCTGCACTATTTGCGTAAGCTCGTCTGACCGAGTACTTATATATAATTATACTATCTATTAGTGTAGAATGCGGATTTGGACAATATTTTGCCAGGTCACTTACTGTTTATCTTATAACAGCAAGGGGACCAGCTATGGCTCTCGTTAATATGTGGTCGTAATTTGCCCGTCTTATGGTTCACTTGCCAAAAATGCCTAGTTAATCACAACGACTTTTATAAATTTATACGTCAGCCAGGATATAAATCTTCACCATCACCATATGTCATCGTCTTTCGTGAAATATCTTCAACTCTTATTCCCTTGCATGTGGAATGGTCCATCATTGTTTAACAAGAGTGTCCCTTATCTGTGAAAGGATTAAAGTAAACCTGTCTTTAAGCAATCATTAAAAAGAGGTTTAATCATAGGTATGTAATACAGGTGGATGCTTAATACAGGGCAAAAGTATTGCAAAACTCCTATAGCAAACGATCGTAAACTCTGGTCTAGAATATAAAGAGGTAACCCTTTCGGCGCCAAATTTCTAATTGTCGTCTGCAATCCAAGTTTGTTAAATCATTCAGTAAAATAAGGAAATGAGATAAATAAATGCAAATTTCAAAGGAATAAAGCACATGTATAGAACTAGAGATCGAGACAAATAGTGAAGTCCCTGATCAGACGCCGCCTTGAAAAGGCGGCGTCTGATCTGGGACTGCACTATTTGTCGTGGTGCATTTACGCGACTGTGGCGGTGAAAAGGTTAAAGCTTATCCCGCTATCCGCCGCTTGAGTCGCATTTGCAAACAGCTTGGATCCAGATGATAGATGCCGAGTGACTCGGCATCTCATCAGGATCCAAGCTGTTTGATACTCGGTCAATAGTTTCTCAAAAGCTCTATCGAATGGGAAGTAGCCGACTGCACCGGATCAAAATTTGAACAGACCTAATATTTCACAGCGGGATTAGAGTAAAGACCGTATATAACGACTTAGTATGATGTTTAAATTGGTAAACAATAGTAGAAGAAAAGCGACGTGAAATAAGTACGTCCTTCACCTGTTAACCCTTTCCTAGCTCAATATGCATGTAAGAAATAATGACATTATCAATATTTATTTCGATAATGGCATATCTGCATGTAGGACGTCTTGGTATTCATATATTCCGTAGAGTCAGAGTGATAGTAATTTCATAAGCAAACAGATCAGAACCTGATTAGAGATCTCCTGCAGGAGCTTCTGATCTGGGTTTACTTTGTTTGCGATGGCGTAAAAATGCGTTACTATGAGTGAAATGGTTAAGACTAAGGGGAGCAACTTTATTTGAGATTAGCAATTACTTATGTTGTATAATACATGTAATATATAACTAGACAGTATTAGCCTTGGTTAACACATTTGTGACTAGCACACCTTATACAGGCTTTCGTTTCTCCTGATAACAATATTTGATACGAACATTTGATGGGTATGCAAATTATTACATTAAAACCTCTAAAAGTGACCTCATAATAAATAAACGTTGGTGTCTTGAAATCCAAGTAGCTTAATGCAGAACAAGCGTAAAACATAAAACTCCTATGCTATGATCATAATACTAGACTTGAATGGCTGACATTAGTTTTCAGACTTGGCGAAATATGGGACCCCTTACTTTTATCCAGTGATGGAAGCTTTTATATAAGCATTACTGTGATACAAAATTGTATGAAAAACATTTTGTTCTATTATTTATAGTACCAAATAATCATAAACATGTCGTGCAGAACATGTGTATACAACGACAACAAAATAAAAAACCATAGGTGTCTTGAAAAGCATGGAAGCAATGAAGACAGCTTCTACAGGAACTTTCTGTATTACTTTAATTCTGCATAAAGCAGCTGCTTGCTTTCAAGAATCAATGTTTATTAACATTTTACGCCATAAATACGCATTTCTACACTTTTTCAAACAGAATAGACCCGTATCAGACCATCTGGTGAAAGCCTGCTCTGTATGCTTATGAAACAATATAGATACAGTTTCTGACAGACAAATAGACCCGTATCAGACCCTCTGGTGAAAACCTGCTCTGTATGCTTATGAAACAATATAGATAGTTTTTCTGACAGCCAAATAGACCCGTATCAGACCCTCTGGTGAAAGCCTGCTCTGTATGCTTATGACACAATAGAGATACAGTTTCTGACAGCCAACCCTTCCTGTGTCCATGTACCATTATAACTGATATTCATGTCATTACTACTTACATGAATATTCATAGGATAGAAAGATAGATAGATAGATAGATAGATAGATAAACATAGATAGATAGATAGATAGATAGATAGATAGATAGATAGATAGATAGATAGATAGATAGATAGATAGATAGTGAAGGCATGGTGAAAGGGTCTTGGTTTAGTTGAGACGATAGAATTGCTGGAGATGGAAATGTTGGAGGCGTGGTGTGTCACAGTAAAATGTGGCTCTCGGCCATAGGGCTGTATGTGGTCTTTGTTGAAACGTTTGCACGTGGTCCTATGTGGTGCTGCAATACTATGGAAGCCAATGTGGCCTAAAACCAATATTGTATCCTTTGGCTTGGGTCTACATTATGCAGCGGTGTGCACATGGCGTTGGCTTGGATTGAGATACCTGTGGAAAACGGAAATGTCCTATGTGGCGTGTACCTGTGTGACTGGTTATAGTGTTTTGTTGTAATTTCCTTAGTGGAAAGCAGAACGAGACAAAACTAGAGCCCTGTGTGGAAATAGTGTATAATATAAAACAGTGTTTCTGGGTATGAGTTGAAATGCTTTTCCTGTGTGGAAAATAGTGTTTTAGAATTTCTCCGTGTGAGAGTAATATAGATAAGTAATATATATATATATAAGATATATATTAGGTAATATAGACAGAGTATACTACTTAATACTACAGACTCGTTATTGCATCTATTCATTGGTAAGAGAATACCGGATCACTTTGTTTTTTAATAATATACGGGTTAAAAAAACTTGTGACAAATGGGGGCTCGTCCGGGATGAATAGATTGAAATACGTGTAGAGTACACTGTGTTATTTCAGTATAGCGAGTCTGTTGTATAGAATATATGTTTTGTGTATGTACATACAGTAGAGAATAAGATGGAGAAATTTGTGTCTATAGGCAAAGATATAGGGTTGACTGGGAACGAGTTATTAGACTTTGTTCGAGATGAAACAGAAAAAGAAGAGAAGAGATTGAGAGTGATCAGAGAAAGGGAAGAGAGGGTGGAGGAGAGGTTAATGAAAAGAATTGAGTTAGAGCAAATTACTAAGGAGAAACAAATTCAATTAGAACTGGAAATACTTAGGTTAGGTACTTCAGTGCATACAGAAGTAAAAGCGAAGCTATCTAAATTACCACATTTCATTGAAAATAAGGACTCTATAGATGCTTATCTAAAAAGATTTGAGAGGTTTGCAGAAGTGGCTCGTTGGCCGAAGGAACAGTGGGCAACACATTTAAGTGCACTCTTACAAGGGAAAGCCCTTGATGTATATTCAAGGTTATCAGCAGTAGATGCTGTAGACTATGATGTGTTAAAAGAAGCCCTTTTGAAACGGTTTCAGTTAACAGGTGAGGGATTTAGAACTAAATTCCGCACCAGTAAAATGGAACTGGGGGAGACTGCGAAACAATTTGTTGTTCGGCTGGAAGAATATATTTTGAGATGGATGGAACTTTCAAAGGCAGATAAGACTTATAATGGGTTGAAAGACTTGATGTTACGAGAACAGTTCATGCAGTCATCGAGTAAAAATTTGCAAGTATTTCTTAAGGAACGAAAGGTTGGTAGTGTGAACGAGATGGCAGATATAGCAGATCAATATATTGAGGCACATGGGCATATAGCAATTCCAGGCAAGGCTGTGGTGCAGAATAGATATATACAGAATGAAAACACTGACCATACACAAAGGTCAAATGTGAACAATCAAACTCAATTAGGTAGTGGTAGAAATTGTTATGTATGTCGTTCGGGTTCTCATATGGCTAAAGACTGTCCCCAAAGGTTTCAGGTACCCCGTCCGTCGACAAAGCTGGCAGGAATGTCTACGAATGAACAAAATTACAGTAGGGTGAAGATTCATGAATAGGAGAAAATTTCGTGGTAGGGGTGGATTCAGAGGTTTTTCTCATAGAGGAGGTCATAAAGATGATAAATGTGTTGATCAGAAGAAAGGTGCAGATGCTGGTGATGATTTAGGTTGTTTTGCTCAGGAAAAGGTGGTTTTGACTGAGAATCCTGTTGCTCTAGATGTTGAAGTTGAACTTCCTTTCATGTCGGGGTCTTGTTCTGATGGTCGTTCAAAGGCAAAAAACATGCCAGTAGTAGAAGGCTACTTGAATAGTAAAAGAGTAAATGTTTTGCGTGATAGTGGTTGCTCCTCTGTTGTTGTAAGAAGAGATTTGGTGAGGGCAGGTAATATGACAGGAGAGACCAAGAGATGTGTGTTAATAGATGGAACAGTAAGACGGTTTCCAATTGCTGCAGTTTTTGTAGATAGTCCATATTATACAGGCAGAGTGAGGGCATTGTGTACTGAACATCCTATATACGACCTTATTTTAGGTAATATAGATGGTGTCAGGGGTCCTGAAGAGATAGAAAAAAGCTGGGAAAGAGAGCATGAGTTAGAAACAAAGTGTGGAAAGGAAGAGTTGAGTGCAATTCAGACACGAGCACAGAAACAGAAAGAACATGATATACATAGTCTGAAAGTTGCCGACTGTGTGAGTCAGACAGGCATAGATGATGTCATTTGTAAGCAAACAGCTGATCCTAGTTTGTCAAGAGCGAGAGAGAATGCAAATGAAAAGACGCAAAAGGTGTCAAAGTCTGGGGCATTGAGTTGGTTTCAATTCAAGAATGGGGTGCTTTTCAGGTATTTTCAGAGTAAGAAAGTAGAAAATGGAAGGATGTTCAAACAATTGTGTGTACCAAAGAGCTTACGTCCCCAGGTTATGAACTTAGCACATGATTGTGTAATGGGTGGCCATTTGGGAATGAAGAAAACCTCAGATAAAATCCTTTGTCAGTTTTGGTGGCCTGGTATTCAGTCTGACGTCAAGAGGTATTGTCGCTCATGTGATATTTGCCAAAAAACATTCCCCAAAGGAAAGGTTAGGAAAATCCCCGTAGGAGAAATGCCCATAATAGATACACCTTTTGCTAGGGTAGCAGTTGATATAATTGGACCAATTAACCCCCCGTCTGATAGACGAAATAGGTTTATTTTAACAATGGTAGATTATGCGTCACGCTATCCAGAAGCTGTTGCTTTGAAAAACATAGAAACTGAAACTGTTGCTGAAGCTTTATTAGAAATGTTTAGTAGAGTTGGAATTCCGAATAAGATCCTGACGGATATGGGCAAACAGTTTACCTCAGGTCTCATGAAAGAGATAAACAGACTATTGTCAGTAAGGCGACTTACACCTACTCCATATAACCCCGCGTGTAATGGTTTAGTGGAGAAATTTAATGGTACTCTCAAGAGTATGTTGAAGACAAGGGATTGGGATAGATATGTAGCTCCCGTTCTGTTTGTATACAGGGAGGCTCCTCAAGAAAGTACGGGGTTTGCACCATTCGAGTTATTATATGGTAGAACCGTAAGAGGTCCCTTGCAAATACTGAAAGAGTTGTGGTCGAAAGAGATAGATTCTGAAGAAACAAAAACAACATACCAATATGTTGTTGATTTGAGAAATAGGCTTGAAGATACTTTGAAGGTAGCCCAGTGTGAGTTGGCAAAGAGTCAGGCCAGATATAAGTGTCATGCTGACAAAAGTAGACGGAAGAAAGATATCAAAGTAGGTGATAAGGTTCTAGTATTCTTACCTACTGACAAGAGTAAGTTACTCATGCATTTGCAAGGCCCTTTTGATGTAATAGAAAAGCTCAATAGTTTTGACTACAGAGTGAAAATTAGGGGAAAAGAGAAAATTTATCACGCCAATTTGTTGAGAAAATATTTTCAGAGGGATGCAAGTATGCTAGCAAATATGCAAACAGATGTTGAGTGTGCAGTGTCAGAATCAGAAAATGGTATAGACAACAGTACTGGTGTTGAAGAAGGATGTGTTGCTGTTGTTGAGGAAGAAGAATATGAGAGTGGGGACGATGAAAATCAAATATTAAATGAAGATAGTAGTGAATTATTGAAGTTGGAAATGCTTCAATTGTATGCAACTGAGAGTGTTAATGATGTAAAAATAAATCCAGAACTGAGTGAAAGCAAGAAACGGGAATTGAAGGCATTGGTGAATGAGTTTAGTGACGTATTTACTGATGTGCCTGGTGATACACATCTTATAGAGCACGATATCAAACTCACAAGCAATATCCCAGTAAGGTCCAAACCCTATCCGATACCGTTTGCGCTAAGAGAGTCATTCAAAGCTGACATTGAGAAATTGTTAATGTTAGGAGTGATAGAACCTATTTTGCACCATTCCAGTTATTATATGGTAGAACCGTAAGAGGTCCCTTGCAAATACTGAAAGAGTTGTGGTCGAAAGAGATAGATTCTGAAGAAACAAAAACAACATACCAATATGTTGTTGATTTGAGAAATAGGCTTGAAGATACTTTGAAGGTAGCCCAGTGTGAGTTGGCAACGAGTCAGGCCAGATATAAGTGTCATGCTGACAAAAGTAGACGGAAGAAAGATATCAAAGTAGGTGATAAGGTTCTAGTACTCTTACCTACTGACAAGAGTAAGTTACTCATGCATTTGCAAGGCCCTTTTGATGTAATAGAAAAGCTCAATAGTTTTGACTACAGAGTGAAAATTAGGGGAAAAGAGAAAATTTATCACGCCAATTTGTTGAGAAAATATTTTCAGAGGGATGCAAGTATGCTAGCAAATATGCAAACAGATGTTGAGTGTGCAGTGTCAGAATCAGAAAATGGTATAGACAACAGTACTGGTGTTGAAGAAGGATGTGTTGCTGTTGTTGAGGAAGAAGAATATGAGAGTGGGGACGATGAAAATCAAATATTAAATGAAGATAGTAGTGAGTTATTGAAGTTGGAAATGCTTCAATTGTATGCAACTGAGAGTGTTAATGATGTAAAAATAAATCCAGAACTGAGTGAAAGCAAGAAACGGGAATTGAAGGCATTGGTGAATGAGTTTAGTGACGTATTTACTGATGTGCCTGGTGATACACATCTTATAGAGCACGATATCAAACTCACAAGCAAGATCCCAGTAAGGTCCAAACCCTATCCGATACCGTTTGCGCTAAGAGAGTCATTCAAAGCTGACATTGAGAAATTGTTAATGTTAGGAGTGATAGAACCTTGTGAATCACCTTACGCATCACCAGTCGTTATTGTGAAAAAGCCTGATGGTACTAATAGAATCTGTATAGATTATCGGAAAGTCAATGCTATGACGGTGTTTGACTCTGAACCACTTGGTAATAAATCCAGAGTACATATTTGATAAACTTTCAAGTGCAAAATTCTATTCAAAGATTGATCTCGCAAAGGGATACTGGCAGATCCGTGTCAAAGAGTGTTGTAAACCATATACTGCTTTTGTGTGTTCTGAAGGCTTATTTTGGTTCAACCGGATGCCATTTGGAATGGTTAATTCAGGCGCTACATTTTGTAAGATGATGAGAAGGTTATTAGAGGGTCTTGATGGACTTGACAATTTTGTGGACGATGTACTTGATTTCTCTGGAACATGGGAAGTTCACATCGGTAGGCTCAGGCTGTTGTTTGAAAGGTTAAGGCCTTCAAGACTTACAGCAAGGCCTTCTAAATGCAAGCTAGGTTATACGTCCATGGATTTCTTAGGCCATGTTGTGGGTGAGAATACAATTCAACCTAATCCAGAAAAGGTGAAGTCACTTCTTTAATGTAAGAGACCTGCAACCAAAACTCAGGTCAGGTCTTTTCTAGGACTCATAGGGTATTATAGGAAGTTTGTTCCTAATTTCAGCTCGATTGCCTCTTGTCTAACAGACATGACTAAGAAAGGGCGTCCCAACAAAGTTGAATGGTCAAACGAAGCAGAACAAGCTTTCATTTCCTTAATTGGTCACTTGACAAGATCTCCGATTCTTTGTTTGCCAGAATGGTCTTTGTCATTTGTTTTAAGAACAGATGCGTCTGATAGTGGAATTGGTTGTGTACTAATGCAAAAACATGGTGAGAAGAATTTCCCCGTTGCCTACGCAAGTAGAAAATTACTTCCAAGGGAACAGAGATACTCCACCATTGAAAAGGAAGGTCTTGCAATTGTTTGGGGTATACAGAAATTCCAATGTTATCTTTATGGTAGGGAATTTGTCTTAGAAACTGATCATGCTCCACTCATCCATATGAACAAAGCAAAGATCACCAACCCAAGAATAATGAGATGGGTGTTGGCGCTTCAGCCGTATAGGTTTAGGATAGAGTATATTAAGGGCTCAGAAAATGTAGGAGCAGACTTTTTAAGTAGGTCAATTACAGAGTGAACAGTTGGAATTTGTCAGATGAAAAGCAGTTGATAGGTAAAACAGTGTATATAGATGTATTTGGAAATATTTGGTTCTGTTTTTATGTGAGTGAAAATTCGGATATTTTCATCTTGAGTTGGGGGATATGTCAAATATTTATGTGTGGTTTATATTGGAGTTACTGTATACTGGTCACTGTATGTTAGGTAGAGTCAGTTGAGGCTAAATTTCAGTACGCATGCATGCTTTTACCTGTATACCTGTAGTGGTCAGTGTAGGGCTATTTTTGGACTCGTCCATCAAGTTTCATGTGGATGGATAAATATAGATAGTTTTAGGGTGTAACTCATTCTTTACTCAGAAGGCATGGTGAAAGGGTCTTGGGTTAGTTGAGACGATAGAATTGCTGGAGATGGAAATGTTGGAGGCGTGGTGTGTCACAGTAAAATGTGGCTCTCGGCCATAGGGCTGTATGTGGTCTTTGTTGAAACGTTTGCACGTGGTCCTATGTGGTGCTGCAATACTATGGAAGCCAATGTGGCCTAAAACCAATATTGTATCCTTTTGCTTGGGTCTACATTATGCAGCAGTGTGCACATGGCGTTGGCTTGGATTGAGATACCTGTTGAAAACGGAAATGTCCTATGTGGCGTGTACCTGTGTGACTGGTTATAGTGTTTTGTTGTAATTTCCTTAGTGGAAAACAGAACGAGACAAAACTAGGGCCCTGTGTGGAAATAGTGTATAATATAAAACAGTGTTTCTGGGTATGAGTTGAAATGCTTTTCCTGTGTGGAAAATAGTGTTTTAGAATTTCTCTGTGTGAGAGTAATATAGATAAGTAATATAAATATATAAGATATATATTAGGTAATATAGACAGAGTATCCTGTGTGGACAGTTCGGTTGATACAAAGAACTATTTTCCTGTGTGGAACGTGGCTTGATAGAGACATAATATATAACCTAATGAATAATAGTATTATGCGGTTGTATTTGTATCAATAAGCAATAAACCAATAATGTCAATTATCGAACTGTTTATTTAATGCATTAGGAAAACATTATTATGTGATTATTCTATCAATATAGAATAATTGGCATTCTGGTTTATTGACTTTTACTTTTGACATTCTTTTATATATGTGTTATCAAAATTTCATGTAAATACTACAGACTCGTTATTGCATCTATTCATTGGTAAAAGAATACCGGATCACTTTGTTTTTTAATAATATACGGGTTAAAAAACTTGTGACAGATAGATAGAGGTGTTTTCTGTATGACTTTCATCTTGCCACCTGTCTTAACGATCAATAATTATACGTATTTCAATATTAGAATAATCGAGGTTTTCCTGAGTGTTGTGGATTAAAACAACATTTTTAGAGAGAAGCAAGAAGCCATCGATATATGGGGAAATATTGTTTAAATATTGGCTAACAGTTTGTATCCATGTGATAGGGACAATGAGGGTCCATCCTGTTTGAGGTTTTTCATCATATTTATGAAAAGAAATGACAGGACAAAGATGTAGTTTGAATTTTGAATGAGAAATTTGCATCTCCTTATGAAAAAAATACAGTTCCAATAGTTTGTACTGCTTTCGATATTTTATGTACAGAAGGTTTGGCCAGTAAGATTTACCTGGAGTAAATGAAATACATATACAGTAAAACTCCGCTAATGCGACCACCTCAAAGAGGTATAATTCTGGGTGCTAGATGCAGGTGGTAGCTTAATGCAGGACAAAAGTAATACAGAAAGCTCCTAGCTGCATTACTTTTGCCTTGCATTAAGCAACCACTTGCTTATAAGGACACCCATGTTTATTCATTAAGTGGTCGCATTAGAGGGGTTCTACTGTACATTGTTTTTGCATTCAGAACGTATACCATTTTTATGTATCAATAGGTATCATTTCCATGACATTCATTTCTTTGCTTGCTAAGTAATTGTCGTCACCAAATTGTTATTTGTTTAATGAGACACCGACTATATTATTTAAAATTCCCTGCTAGCGTAAACAGAATTAACCCTTTATTCCATGAATATTCATGTAAGAAATAATGACGCCATGAATATTAATTACATAATTTTTATGCCCCTTTTGACGATAGTCAGGAGGCATTATGTTTTGCACCTGTCCGTCTGTCCGTCCGTCACGCTTTAACGTGCAGTTGGTTGGCACAGTTTTTTCATTGTCTTATATCTCACTAACCACTATAGCTATTGGCATCCATGTATATGTTGTTTTTATTACCGTGGATATAATTCTATTTCAAGAAACGAGTTTGACTAGAAAACTACTTAAATACTTGAACTGCTCTGATCTAATATTTCGACCACTAAGGGCCTTTTTCAAAGATTATCATGTCTACACCTACATTATAATCTTTGAAAAAGGCCCTTAGTGGTCGAAATATTAGATCAGAGCAGTTCAAGTATTTATGTATTATATTAATTCCTTATTTTGGAATATTTTCTTCATTGTAGAAAACTACTGTTTTGTCATTATATTTAAAGCAGTATTGTCAGTATTTTTCGGGACCAGTATCCGTCAGTATCTCTACATATGATATACCTACATGCTGCACACTGTTACAGTAACGGAGGACGCCGATGAATATAACATGGGTTAAAATGGGATTCAACAATTGGCAGGAATTTGAACTCAAATCGCCTCATCTCAAATGAGTTTGTCTCTTAACTATATCATAATAGGTGTTTTGAGTCTAGATATTTCCAAGCACGTATTTTCCTTTCATTTTGCCACTTTTCAATACTGTCATAACAGTTCCTTTGAAACGGAAATGCCTTTTTCCATGACCTTTGTATCCGCATTCCTTTATGGCATGTTACATGCTATACTGTGGTTGTGTGATTTATTACATGTTTTATCCTAACATGCTCACAGCAAGTCGTATTTTAAATGGAATTTTGTCAAGCCTGAGACCCGACAGGAACGTCTTTTTTGTGTTTTCGCAAACAGAATAGACCAAGATCAGGCGGACCATCAGGGTCTGCTCGGTTCGCAAACAGAGTAGACCAAAATAAGGCGACTCATCAGGGTCTGCTCAGTTTGCCATATATAAATCTATTTCTACAGATCATTGTAAAAATTGAGCTAATAAATATTCATGACGTCCTTACTTCTGACATGAATATTCATGAAGTCAGGGGTAAATTTTGTCAAGGGAAACAATGTCATAACAATTATTGATATAGAAAGACAGCACAAAAACATGACCCCGCACAACATTAATGAGCGTCCAAATTGTATACAATGTATATTTGTCAAGACGGTTTTGCTGTTGAAATAGTCGACACCAAACACCTGTCTAAAACAGAAATAAAACAAAACACATATGTATCACATATGGACAGGTGGAACAATGTATGGATATTTATCACATATTCTGTCGTGTCGGAGTACCGAAACAGAATGCCGTAAATCGCAGAAATGCACTAGTGCACTTTTATGCAAATCAGCAGTATTATCATCTGGCTGTATTACGCTGTAAACAATGGCCGAAACAACTGTCAGATATCGTCTGTTTCACTTTCTATGGCACTTTTAAGCGTTATGCGATAAAAAGAATCTTACATTCGACTTCCTTACAAATTGTTTCCATAGAACTCGTTAATCATAATAAATGTTACACTCGCTAAAACTCGTGTCATATTATTATACTATAGTAAACACGTTTCCTAAAACATTTTGTATTGAACACTCATGTAAGGTACTTTATGTTGAATTGGTTCATTCGGCCAGTTTGATTTACCATTGTCTCTGATTCAACGTTAAGTGAACATTGTCTACAAAGATTGTTGGAATAACAAAGTTTTTGCCATAACGTTATATCCTGTGCCATTTTTCTACACGATAACGGGGATTTTGTGACTTTCGTTCTGCATGAACACTCTACTCCATAAATACGCCTTTCAATGATTTTGTATTTTTTATTGATTAATATATTTATTATTATTTATTATTTATTTATTTATTTATTTATTGTAAGTAGAGTAGACCCTGATCGGCGTATCATCAGGATACTGACTATGCTTCCATAGGTAATCACAAATGCCCAACTAGAGTGCAAATAGTTACGACTTAAAGTGTTTAGTACGTATATCTATATAATAGTTGTCTTCTCCAGGAAGAACAGCACGTGCAGTAGAGGTGAATGTATGCAGATGTTTCGTCACCACTGGATGCTCGTGTGGGACGAGCGGATCAGCACGTGGCCACCTGTCACCTTCCTCCCTGTTGAGGTTCCCTCCCATTGCCAGTGTGTCAACGTTGGAAAGGCCACCAGACGGCGCAGGCGCAGAAGAGAGTAAGCCATGCTATCCTCACTCTTCTTTTTAATCGTTAATACTGTTGTCACCAAAGGCTATTCCATTGCAAACAGTTTTGGTCTCGATAATATAAATCACAAAATCGCTCGTAAATTTCTTAAGATAAGTTTCTTTTTCTTCTTTTTATCAAGAATAATTTTGCGAATATTTACTTGTAAGTGCTGTCACATATTGATATATAGCTAATTATTGTCAAGAACTGAGTTGTAAAAATGGACATTTCAAACATTCAAACAAGTCGAGCTTACCATGCATGTTCAGAGTTTTTAACCACCCGATAAATTACCTATAAATGCTGGCTTACGTCTATATCTTAACCCTTTCCCTCATAGGCAATTTTTAGATCCAATCTATTTGACTAAATTTACCGAATAGGAGCATTAACTAGAGAAAAGAAAAAAATATATAATTTTGTAGTTCTAAAACCATTGTGATAAAATGATCATTTGCTCCTTATGAGCAAAATAAATGCTCTATTTATCACAATGGTTTCAAAAAGTGACTTTTACAGAGGCGTTGAAAGGCGTATTTATGGAGGAAAGGGTTAAAGAGAAAATAACTAAAGTTGAGAAGAAAGTCAGCAAACTATTATATTAGAGAAGAAAATAGTTGGATTTGAAAAGGAAATAGACAAGATCTGGATATTCAGAAAGAGACAGAAGAGAGAAAAGGAACAATGGGGAAATAAAGCACATATATAGAACTACAGACTGAGACAGAAAGTGAAGACCCTGATCAGACGCCGCCTTTTCAAGGGACTGCACTATTTGTCGTGGTGCATTTATGCGTCATCGGCGGTGAAAGGGTTAAAGCCAGATATAATTTTATAATTGAAGTGAATATAATACAAAAATTTGTTAAGCGCCGGAAATGTTAGGTTTTAACCCTCCTCCCATTATATGCAAATTGTCTCACATTTGCAAACATCTTGATCCAGATGACTGATCCAAGCTGTTCGATACTCGATCAATAGTTTCTCAAAAGCTTGATCGAATCGGATTAAATAAAACTTGAACAGATCACTTTGAGGAGGCATTAGTTTTTTCACAGCGTAGTAAGTGATTAACCCATTCTCTCCTAGGGACGCCTTTTGAAGCCTCTGTAAAAGTCACTTTCTGAAACCATTGTGATAAAAGATGATTATTTATCACAATGGTTTCAAAACTACACAATTCTAAAATGCTCCTTTTCGGTAAATTTATTCAAAGAGGTTGGGTCTAAAAATAGCCTACGAGGCACAGGGTTCAAACGGTAAGGTCATTCAGTACCAGCGGAGGCGGGGTTGTGTTATAAAGGCTGTCGTAAATCAGACTAATGGTTAAAGTCAATTAGCGTGATTTCGTTTAATCTTATTCATAATTGGAAATAATTTTTGCAACTCAGTATGAGATTAAGACTTTGCCTGCTTTGAAAATAAGGTCTGCTTAAACTCCGGTTGGTAACAATCTCAATCTATCTCTTAACGCCTCGTTCAAGTTTAGGAGAGAAACATTTGACAAATATAAATCAGTTTGGATCCTGATGAGACGCTGAACTACTCAGTGGCTCAACTTAATTCAAGCTTTTGGTAAATAATTTGAACTAGGTCGCGATTTGCAGGCGAATGGTTAAAGAAATGCGATAATGGACGGCAAAGTATCCAGCATACTTCAAAACACACGGAAAGTCCAGCTAATGGAATGTTCAGTGTTCTGCACGCGGGTTATCTCCGCAAAAAGGTTTTGACTAGAGGAAACTCAAGATGAAACATCGTTTGATACCCTTACTGCAGGATGAAGAAAAACATCAGTTTTGAACCGTTCTTATTATATAACGTTTCAACATACGACGACCTTTTTGTCGATGATAATTACTGAAATAGCTAATGGACAGTATAAAGAACCAGTCTTTTTGTTTTATCTAAGTGCTGAGCACCACACTGGGAAGCCTTTGGTTCTTTGACCTACCAGACCAATCCCTACTACTGACCAATCCACTTACTTAACTCTTGAAAAACTATATATACGCGCCTCAGTTTTGCGCTGCTGCATTTTTCACTTGCTTCTTATTCATACAAGTGTTTGAAAAACTGTTTACAAAGTCTCAAACAGCTTGGATCCTCATGAGATGTCGATTTACTCGGCGTCTCATCTGGATCCAAGCTGTTTGCACATGCGAGACATATCGCGCATCACAGGTAGCCGTGTCAAACTTAATAATTAATAATGCACATAGGCTACAAGTTGAATAATACAGATCTACATCCAGTAAAGACTTGCTAGAACGACCACTAATTCCTGCTTTTAAAACGGGTGGTAACATAATACTGGACAAAAGTGATGCCGAAACCCTTGTAGGATACAATGTAACATAATACTGGACAAAAATGCATGATGCAGAAAGCCATTCACATAGGATAGTTACCTTTTTCAGCATTAAGCAATCACATATGTTTGCAGATACATGTGTTAATAAATTATGTGGTCCTATTAGCGAGGCTCTACTTTATAATTAAACCTCCCTAAGGCGACCATAAAAATACGTCGACTTCTGAGTTTTAGAGACAAGTGGGAGCTTAATATAGTGAAACTCCTCTAAACTGGACGTTAAACAGCTTCCTGTCTACAAGTATCTAAATTCTTCTCTACTAAACGTCCGGTTTAGAGAGGTTCTACTGTCCAGGGCGAAAATAATCCCGAATGGACACATAGGATCTTTCTTTCTTCATATTGTCTTTCTGAATTAAATACCAACCCGCCTTTAAGGACACTAATTATTATTTATTATCTGGTTTCTCTGGAGACATTTCGAAAAAGAATGTATTTGCTTGGGGTACGATATTAAATCAGAGGGATCGTATTTAAAATTGGTATGTACAGTAAAACCTCTCTAAACTGATCGATCAAATTAGTATCAATTCCGGTCTGTAATGCAGGGTGAAAGTCATTCAGAAAGCCCCAAAGGGAGCTTTCTGTGCGACTTTCATCCTGCGTTAAGCAGTCACCTGCCAGAAAATATCTAAATTAGTATTTACTAAATTCTTGTTTGGAGGGGTTTAACTGTATACAGTTTATAGGTTTAGTAGGGTCCAGCGTGAGTGTTTATTTGTTATAGCGAGACAACAAGCTAATTTGTGTCTGGTAGCTCATTTTAACCATGTGCATTACGCTGGCATTGTATTTGACATCCATGTGCATTACGCTGGTATTGTGTTTGACATCCATTTCCTTCACTAAACCTTTCTGTATTGAATTGTAATACTCCACTCCTCCGTCATTACATATTTATAAAGCTAAACATTTTACTTGCAGAGTGTCATTATGACAAATAGTGCAAACCCTGACAAGAGGATTCCTATAGGAGCCCTACTGACCAGGAGCTACATTTCTCGCATATGACTTAATATATATTTATGTCCTGCTTGTAACTGATTAAAGTAATATCAGAAAGTCAGATATACCGGTATCTCAACACAACAGGATCCCTATTTCACGCAACTACCTTGGGAAACAGGTGGCTGCTCCCTTCAGCAATGAAGACGAGTCTGTGCTATCATATACAAATTATTTGGATCCTGATAAGACGCCGACTAACCCGGCGCCTCACCAGGATCCAAACTATTTGACTTTTTTGTTTTAAAACGAAACTGAACAAGCACTCACTGTAAAACTTGAAGCAGACGAAAAGTTGTCTAGCAGAGGATAATTGTGGTACTGAAAAACAGTTCTTATTCCATGACAGGATAATACTATAATTTCATGAAAGCGACTATTATTTTACGGATTTGCAAACAGAGTAGGTGCAGATCAGACAGGCATGTTCCATTTGCTGATGAAACAATATGGTTCTGCTCTGTAGTTTCTGCTATGGCAAAAAGCTCTCCAGTGTCGCATAGGGCTCTCTTTTTCATGAATATTTACAGGTAAAGCGTTATATGGCCTGTTAACACGACCTTTTTTCGAGAGTGTTGTGTAGTTAATATTGTTAATATTGTGCAGCAATATGCCACCATACACGTACGTGAATATTTCTGTTTAACCCTTATGGTTAAATGGAACTGAACACACAAAACATCCACAATGAAGCCCCGTGCTCTAAAGGGTATATATGTGTTTTCTTTTTCAGTGCGTGTGCTGCGCAGATATATATCTCCATGAAAGAACACCAAGACGATATACCAACAGGATGAGAGTGCATGCGGTAAGATAGTAAGACTATCCGAAACAGGACATCCTATGCGACACTTACATCACTGTTGCAACTGGCGGGAACACTGAAGTCTTGTTATAATGATTGGAACAATCCCACTTATGACGTGATATATTTATGTACATAGTTTTGTTGACTATATTGATGACTTGTTACTATTAAATATTGCTTTTTCTGTTTCAATTTGTATACGTGAAAGAGTCTCGCTCAATCGACCATGTGATTTATCAACGTAGGAGATTGTAAAAGCAAGTGTTTGCTTAATGCAGGACAAAAAGTAATACAAAAAGCTCCTGTCGGAAAAGTGATAGGAGCTGTCTGTATCACTTTGTCCTGCATTAAGCTACCACCAGATTTAGACTTGTTTTGAGTGGTCGTATACGCAATATTTTATTGTACTATATTATATAGTTCGTCTTCACTGAATTTGATAGCAACCATTTTACACATATATATACATACAAATGTATTTCGACATTTCGGTTACTCTTTTGCATAAAACTTGTCTGCAAAATAGTCCACAAATTATGATTTCGTGAAACAAAATTCCACATGCGCTTGTCTGACAAGACTTGAATACTACAAGAGAGGTGTTCATTAAGAGTAACAACGAAACCCAAAGTCTTCAGTACAACTGTTATTGATTATACTTTCGCTACTTGGTGAATGTCTCGAACAGTTTTGAAACTTAAATTAGATCCTAGACAAACCCCAATTGTCATTGTTTGACTAATTATGCAATATACCTATTGTTTTAACAATAAATGTAGAGACGTCATATCTTGTGTTGATGGCAGTTAGTAAATAGTATAAACCTAGATCAGTCGCCTGTCAGATAGTCGCCATCTTAGCACGGGCTACATTGTTTGGTTTCATTATTCGATGCTTCAGTTGATTGTTAAACACTGTAGATCGAGATCAAACGCCATTTTTATATGTCGTTTCTGGTCTGGAACCTTTACTGTTGCAAAAGAGGTTAATCCCTTGATGAATATTTAAGCACAGCAGTAATGCATCGGAGAGGTAGAACGTTACACTGTTCATCAGTTGTAGAACGTTAGACTGTTCGTCAGTTGTATAATGTTACACTGTTCGTCAGTTGTAGAATATCACACTGTTCGTCAGTTGTAGAACGTTAGACTGTTCGTCAGTTGTATAATGTTACACTGTTCGTCAGTTGTACATATAGAATGTTACATTGTTCGCCAGTGGCACATGTAGAATGTTACATTGTTCGTCAGTTGTACATGTAGAATGTTACATTGTTCGTCAGTTGTAGAATGTTACACTGTTCGTCAGTTGTAGAATGTTACACTGTTCGTCAGTGGTAGAACGTTACACTGTTACACTTCATGCTAATATTGCATGGTAATTTATATGTTGATGTTGTCGTCAGTCAAGCTCTACAAAAATCAAGCTATTATAACATGGAAAGATGAAAAGTTGATAATATGACATGTAAATATTGTAAACTATATTATATTTAATCAAATTTTGTTTGCTTACATAAATAACTAATCGTGAATTTCAAAGTTAATAAAAAAAAAGTAGTGGCGAAGAAAGAACGTGGAAATTTAAAAGCATAACTGACCTTAACACAAGTATAGACTCTAAAGTTTGTTTCAGTGATATCCTATTATCTGATCAATTAAATATGGTCATGTTCTACCAGCGATAGGGAGCGAATGATGGTACAATGGTCATATACTTTGAACCGGTACTCCACCACACTGTGTTTCAATCCTTTATTCCATATACCCATAGTCATGCCTTTACAAACAGAATAGACCTAGATCAGACGGCTCCTGTACGTGTCGACTTTGTCTGCTTTAAAGATAACATGGCTCTATTTCTACAGTTTTACCACTTTTAACCCATTCCCTCATATTGACGACTTTTGACGACTCTGTAAAAGTCACTTCGTGAAACCATTGTGATAAATAGAGCATTTGCTCCTACGGGAGCAAATGCTCTATTTATCACAACGGTTTCAAACTACAAAATTCTAAACGTTTCCTTTTCTCTAGTTAATGCTCCTTTTCGGTAGATTTGTTCAAAGTGGATGGATCTAAATATAGCCTATGAGGTAATGGGTTAATATGTCTTTGTTCCTGATACGATTATAAAACATCAGCTAATTAATATTTATAGAGTCATCATGAGATAAATGGTTATCGTCACATATTGATATTTGTAACCTTTTACTCCATATATACCCACTTTAACGACTTTGCAAACAGAGTAGGCACAGTTCTGGCAGCTCTTGTGGGAACCGTCTGATCAGGGTCTGCTCTGTTTGTTTGTGGAATAATATTAATTTAATTCAGAAGCTTCTGTCACAGCCACACTTTTCTGTGTCTCAAGCGCCATAATGAAAATGCATCCAATTAATATTTATTAATGTCATTATTTCTTACACGAATATTCATGGAGTAAAGAGTTAGTATTATGGTGCTGTTTAACAGATTGGGAAACAACTTTAATTACCCTAGTGGTCATGATATATATATGAGCAGATCCTGATCAGATGGCTTCTATAGGAGTTTTCGATCTGGGTATTCTTTGTTTGCAAAGGCGTTTAATGGCGTTTCTACCAAACACAGGGTTTAATGGGTCTTTATAAATATTGCATGTTGCGTCTTTTTATCGTTTTGACATTAAATACAGTAAAACCCCGCTAATGCGACCACTTAACAAACAGCCACTGGTGTCGTTTAAAGCAGGTGGTTGCTTAATGCAGGACGAAAGTTATGCAGAAAGCTCCTAGAGGAGCTTTCTGCATAACTTTCGTCCTGCATTAAGCTACCACCTGCCTCTGCCACCCAGAAGTATGCCCCTTTTTGGTGGTCGCATTAGAGGGGGTTTACTGTATATGTTAATAGGTATTAACAATGGATGGAAACATGTACAGTAGTATGCTTACTGTGGCACGGCCTATTGTATATACTGGCGCTACACACAGGACTATCACCGTGTAACATGGGTAATAGAAGAAGTGAAAAGGCTCTTTTACACCTGTTTTCGATTTTTTCTTATTATTGTATTAGATTAGTCCTTACCGGACACACATAGGCGGGCAATGTCACCGGCGCTGCAACTGTTTTCCTTTGTCAAAGTCTGCCAGTTGTTTGGCCACATGAAATGTTATGTTAAATCCTTTACTCTATGTATACGCCTATTAACGTCGTTGACAACAGAGTAGATCCAGATTAGACGGCTGTTGTAGAAGCTGTTGTTTGCTTTTGAATGTATTATAGTTTCCGTTGCTACCATCTGTGTTTATATGCCATTACATGTATAACAATTCAGCTAATTAACATTTTGCAAACAGAGTTGACCCAGGTAAGACAACTCCTTTGAAAATAATACATTATAAAAATTAAGTTAATGAATATTCATGAAGTGCCCATTTCATGTATAAATGTTAATTATGAAAAGGGTAAACCCTTCGCTTGCTGAATTTTAAAATACATTTCTCCTTCTGTACCCATACCCTTTTTATAATTACATATATCTTCACTGTGTACAAGTATTTCGCTGTACAATCACTGCTGTGGAGTGCACTGGTTGCACAATCAACTTGTAAATAGTGCAGACCCTGATGAGACAGTTCCTGTAGGAGCTGTCTCATCTGGGTGTCCACTATTTACAGGTAGGTATATTGACGTGAACAGCAAGCGAAGGGTTAATATTCTTGATATTATTTCTTATATTAATATCCATGGAGTGCATGGTTAAATCAAAATCAAATAAAAGGAAATTATTATATATACCATTATATAGTTTGTTTCCCCTACAAAAGGTTTGAGAGCAAAGAGGGCTCTCTGTTGCTGTTTACCTTTATTCTGTTGCAAAAATATACAATTGTACTTCAATATCTTGAACTTCAAGGGACCGTACAAATTACTTCGAGATAACAGAAGTTTGAGTCATCCGATTCTAATATCGACAACTTCCCAAGTTCACAGCTTAATGCAGGTCTAAATTAATGCTGAAAAGTCCTATAGTAGCTTTCAGCATTACTTTAGACCTGCATTAAGCTGTCACGTGTGTTTCTACATATGTGTTGTGATACATTTTAGAGCAATTCTGTAAATGTAAATTCTGGAAGGACCGAACTTTAACATGGATTTATCCCTAAGGCGAGTTATCCGATTTCGAAGATATCGAACTTCAACCGTATCTCCTCGACTTCTGATCAGGGTCCATGCTTATAAAGCTTTTAGTTGAGTCTGAGATCGTTCTCAAGCTTTTGATTGGTCAGATTTGAGCCTTTGGCTCAAATCTGACCAATCAAAAGCTTGAGAACTCAAATCTGACCAATCAAAAGCCTGAGAACGAAACCCAGACTCAACTAAAAGCTTTATAAGCATGGACCCTGGTGCATGTTTACTTACTTCCGATTTGGTCGAGCTTTGGATACCGAGGGTCAAGCAGCGTGGATCCTGCCCCGCGAGCTTTGGATACCGAGGCTCAAACAGCGTGGATCCCGTCCCTATAGCTTTGGATACCGGGAGTCAAACAGCGTGGATCCTGTCCCGAGGCCGAGCTGTTCGCATGCGCCAGCCAACCCGTGTTTAGCATGACAAAGATTAACCATTTACTCCATGAATATTCATGTAAGAAATAATGATGCATTATAATAGAACGTGGACACAGGAATTTATGGTCATAGCAGAAATTGTAGAATCATACCTATACTATATCATAAGCAAACAGAGGAGACCGAGATCAGACGGCTCCTATAGGAGCCGTCTGATCTGGGTCTCCACTGTTTGCAGAGGCGTAGAAAGGCGTATTTACGGAGTAAAGGGTTACGATGTCAGTTGTTTCGAGATGCAATAATCAATACAAATATATGATACGACTGTCACAATGAACTGTAATAAGTTTCGACCAATCCAAGCTGATAATTGTAATTGTATTTGAAATAACAAATGAGTTTCATAAAAGATTAGGTCAAAGCATTCAAAGGCGTTTAGGTCAGGAGAAGACGTGATTCAAAGTACGGTAAACCCCCTCTAAAGCGATCACCTAAACGAGGTATAATTCTGAAAGGTGGTGGCATAATGCAGGATGGAGGTTTTTCTTAAGCAACAAACTGTTTTTAAAGAAGTCAATGTTTATTTATAAATTTTTCGCTTGAAAGAGGTTCTACGGTATGTCAATAATTGACGAACTGAACACCCGTATAAATCTATGAGAAAGTAACGAGTTCGTATGTAATTTACATGTCTGTAACATTTAGTATACTGAGCAAAGGCTATGCACAGTGTTTCGTCCACTTTATTTCGAAACAAAAAAGTTATTTGATTTTAGTTATCAGAATGTCAATTAGAGTCTTAATTAACACATATTACTTGGTATTTCATCTGGCTCCAAACTGTTTGCAAAGCTAGACCATCAACAGCTATTAATAGTTCTTAATGTAGTTGTTGAGAAAATGATAGCGGCGGCAATCATCTCTAAATGACTTCAGTGGAAAAAGCAGGCATGATCAATGTGTATCAATCGGGCAATCAACTACATTAGTTACCGTAAATATTGGGACACCCAGTCACCCCTATCTACAAGTGTGTAAAGCTGAATAATTCATTTTAATAACTTTGAATTAAACTGAAATAACAGCAAATAGTGAAGAGCCAGATCAAACGGCTCGTTGAGTTCTGCACTATTTGCCTAAGTGTGTATGTCCAAATACTTAAGGTAATTGGGAGGTTGGTTATAGGTTTGTAGTTGTCCGATAACCCTTTCCCTCTTCTATTCTTATTCCAAATTTCGATACCTACTGAATATTTATGAACAAAATAGTTATAATGAAAAAGGTGGAACTATTTTAGAATAAAAGAAACAGATCTATCAGTTCCATAAGCAAACAGAATAGACCCTGATCAGACAGCTCGTGTACAGTAGCCGTCTGATCTTGGTCTACTCTGTTTGCAGATTCGTGAAAACACGTTTATATGGAGGAAAGGGTTAAGTGTACGTGCTCTTTAGAGTCCATGGCAACTTGTTAGTACATATGTACTTTGCAAGACGGACATTTTGAAAAGACTGGAACAGTTAAAACCATTCTGCTTTTTAATAATGTGAAACCCTGACAAGCGAACATACAATGAGCACTAGCTGTATGTTTCAAGACATGTCGTATCTTAACCCTTCGCTTGCTAAATTTTAAAGTGCATGTCTCCTTCTTTACCCATGCCCTGTTGTATAATTACATATATCTTCACTGTGTACAAGTATTTCGCTGTGCAATCACTGCTGTGGGGTGCACTGGTTGCACAATCAACTTGTAAATAGTGCAGACCCTGATGAGACAGCTCCTGCAGGAGCTGTCTCATCTGGGTCTTCACTATTTACAGGTAGGTATATTGACGTGAATAGCAAGCGAAGGGTTAATGTAAGAAAGTAATACAGAAATCTCCTAAAGGAAAACATAAATGCCTACAAATTTTGCTTGCCTGATATTGTGTATTAAATCGTGGTTGTATCTGAAATCTAGCAACTTAGTACAACTGCACTGTCACAATCATCACAAACGCCACATGGGTAATTAGATACTATACTTCCAATGCAGTAGTTGACCTGGGCCTAAACTATTTGCACTAGTGGGCCACATTCATTAACTCGCTGGTTTAACGTCCGCTTTCCAGTAAGAAGGTCATGAGTTCGAACCACAGTGGAGGTTTACACATTCGCATATTGTATTAGATGGTGGATAGATAGATATATTTTTATTATCCACGTAGTTCGGCGCATGGAGGTCGAGTGCATCCTCCACGAACCTTACAAAATATCAGTATCATATGCAAACATGACCATATGACTGAGAGTAGTTTGATATAACAGAATAGTTTGGTATGACTGAGAATATTTAGATGCAATGGTGTGTTTGCCGGATACTTTTTGAACTACATAAGAAAACTAAACACCTTTGTTTCTTTGTTGCAGAGTACGTTATATAAAAGAATATTTTGTATGTTGGATGCTTAGTATATTCTTCAACATTAATATGATACATTGCACAACAGACATACATGTATATATATTAATTACATATTATGTTTTATAAAGATTTGTTAATACATTTTGTCATACTGAATTTGCATATATATACATGTATATAGTAAAGCCCCTCTAGATCGGACTTTAACCCTTTACTCCATAAATATGCCTTTCTACGCCATTGAAAACATAGTAGACCCAGATCAGACAGTTCCTGTAGGAGCCGTCTGATAAAGTATCGGCTGTTTGCTTATCCCTTTCCTTCATATAAACGTGTTTTCACGCATTTGCAAACAGAGTAGACCCAGATCAGACGGCTCCTAGAGGAGCCGTCTGATCAGGGTCTGCTCTGTTTGCTATTAGACTTCGATATATCTGTTTCTTTAGTTTCTAAAATGGTTACAATGTTCCACATTCCATATTTCATTAAAACTGTTTTGACCATGAATATTCAGTAGGTATTGAATTAAGTTCTAAATATAGAACAGGGAAAGGGATAATTATACTATCATATAGATATGATTCGATAGTTTCTACCAGGTCCACAATTCTTGTGTCCATGTGCTAATCTAATTAATATTCATGATGTCATTAATTTTCACATGAATTTTCATGGAGAAAATGTTTATAGATCGGCATTGGTCATTCATTTGAAAGTCCTGTTGCGAGAAGTTTTATTGTGTATTTTCGTTAAGACTCGACGATGTAACAAATTGAAATTAACAAATCTTTATACAAACCTTATTGATTCACCGCAACAAATAAATATATTCCTTGCACATTTTGTTGAGAGTATAAATATGTATTATACAATAAAACCTCGTTAATCCAACCTGTTAGTAAAGTAAGATTGAGATCTTGTTAACTCTTTCGGCGCCAAATTTCTAATTGTCGTCTGCAACTCAATTTTGTTAAATCATTCGATGAAATAAGGAAACGGAAAAAATAAATACAGAATTCAAAGGAATAATTCACAGATCGAGAACTAGAGATTGAGACAAAAAGTGAAGTACCTGATCAGACGCCGCCTTGAAAGGGCGGCGTCTGGTCTGGGACTGCTCTATTTGTCGTGGTACATTTTTGCGACATTGGCGGTGAAATGGTTAAGGCAGGTGGCTGCTTACTCATACATGTAGGTGAAAGTCCTACAGGAACTGTCTGTGTGCCACCCAGTCTGTATAAACCCATTACCTCATAGGCTATTTTTA
The DNA here is from genome assembly GCA_963576725.1 of Azorinus chamasolen. Lineage (NCBI taxonomy): Eukaryota > Metazoa > Mollusca > Bivalvia > Cardiida > Solecurtidae > Azorinus > Azorinus chamasolen. Next base: position 80,141,032 of record OY755239.1, read on the forward strand.
GATGCATTCTCTTTGAATAAATCTACCGAAAAGGAGCATTAACTAGAGAAAAGGAAAACTTTAGAATTTTGTAGCTTGAAACCATCGTGATAAATAGAGCATTTGCTCCTATAGGAGCAAATTCTCTATTTATCACAATGGTTTCAACACGTGACTTTTAAAGAGGCATAGAAAGGCGTATTTATGGAGGAAAGGGTTAAGCTGCATTGGTTAATTGTTTTCGGTATTTTTTGTTATTTGCGTGTTTGGATCAGTGGGGTTTCATTGTACTCGTTTCGGAAGTTAACCATTTGAATGCGGGACACGACATTTACAAACAGTGTAGACCCTGATCAGAGGACCCCTAGATGAGCCCTCTGATCAGGGTCTGCATTGTTTGTCACTCAAAATTATCTCGAAATATCTACCCTTTCATACTGTATGAACTCTATCAATAGATAATGATGGACGAGTCCACTCTGACAAGTCAGCATTGAAAGGGTAGAATAAATTTGGATCAAGATTGAAATGACGAAGCCAAAAAGGTAATAAAATTTGTTTCATCGAATGAAAAACTGACAGAGTGTTTTGTTTTCTTTTGTTTCCACAATAATAAAAATATTTCTTCATTGAAAACTGTTACCCGTTTACTTGATAGAGGTGCCATTAACGCCTTTGAAAATACAGTAGACCCAAATCAGACCCAGTAGACACAAATCAGACCCAGTAGACCCAGTAGACACAGATCAGACCCAGTAGACACAGATCAGACCCAGTAGACCCAGTACAGACCCAGTAGACACATATCAGATCTGACCCAGTAGACACAGATCAGACCCAGTAGACACAGACCAGACCCTGTAGATACAGATCATACCCAGTAGACACAGACCAGACCCGGTAGACACAGATCAGACCTAGTAGACACAGATCAGATCAGACCCAGTAGACACAGATCAGACCCAGTAGACCCATACCCGGTAGACCCATTAGATCCCCAGTAGATCCAGTAGGCCCAGTTAACCCCAGTAGACCAGGATCAGAGTCTGCTCTGTTTGCTTATGGAATCACATCGATATGATTCTATGGTTTCTGTCATGGCTAAAACTTCCTGTGTCCATATGCCATTATGAAAATGCTTAAAGAGTTGTATAAGTTTAACCCTTCGCTTGCTGAATTTTAAAAATACAGTTCTCCTTCTTTACCCATGCCCTGTTGTATAATTACATATATCTTCACTGTGTACAAGTATTTCGCTGTGCAATCACTGCTGTGGAGTGCACTGGTTGCACAATCAACTTGTAAATAGTGCAGACCCTGATGAGACAGCTCCTGCAGGAGCTGTCTCATCTGGGTCTTCACTATTTACAGGTAGGTATATTGACGTGAATAGCAAGCGAAGGGTTAACCATGGCCAAAACATTTCTTAACCATATGTCATTATAATAATTAAACTAATAAATATCCATAAATACATTACTTCTTTGAATATCCAGGGAGTAAAGAGATAAATTAGGATGTATATTAGTGCATGAATTCAGACTGATTCACGAACTTTGGAGTGGGGTGTAGTGGGTTTGATTCACGACCGGGTCGTACCGAATACTTTGAACATAGTACTAGTAGCTTCTCGTCTGACATTCATCACAACTAGGTAGATCTATAGACTGGACTTGGTGACTGGTCAAGTGACAGTTTAATGTGAATGTGTGACTGAGTTATGATCTCACAGTGTTTTATTATTCTATATACTAAAGAATCTTAAGCTCTTTCTGTTTCCCACTCATCATCGCAATCAGTACCATAGCGCTCATTGATATGTGTAAACTAAAACAAAAGCATAATATATACAACGATCTACTATACTGTGAATTGACAGTAACTTTAGTTCGGCATTTTCAAAATCTTTTGTGATTTTCTACCACTAGCTCCCTTCAGTTACTCGGAGCTTACCGTCCTGGACACAATTCCATTTCTGGCAATAGAGCTACTGCCTGTGGTCCCTAACGAGCTCGCGCTGCCCGGACCACATCCAAGCAGCGCCGATAGCTTCTTCCGAAAGGTTGCATTGGAGACAACATACAAGAAGAAATTTACAGAGTAGTTTAGGCTTTCTAGTGTTTGGGCAACCTCGCGGAAATATACAAATTGTGGATCAGTCGATTCGAAGATGTTCTCGCCGTTAAAGAATGCGACGGAGTGGGCTACAGAGATTGGTGTGACCAGAAGGATGTATGCGATCACGACACACAATAAGGTCTTGGTCACACGAACGACTTCATCAACTCCACCAGTGGCGTTCAAATTACGGCGTATCAACCGCTGTCGGTATAGCTTGAATATCGTCATGGGAGTGAACAGTAGAAGGACTATAGTGGGTACGATGTTGAATATGGTTGTTCCAGCTATTACAAATCCTGCTGACAGCTCTTTGGTTTCTGCTGTAACTGTGTTTGGTAGGCATACTCCGTTTATGATGTTGGACGTTATGGTCCAGACGCCGTCAAATGAAAAGACCAAACAAACGACAGCCACAACGGCTGAAATGGCCGACCTCCTCGTTGAAATTAGTTTTGCTTGTAATGGAAACCAAATGACGAGAAATCGTTCGATGCAAATGATTACCACAAACCACGAGGAGCATATTTTGGCCGACCTAAACGCCCAAAAGAACACTTTACAACCAGTATTTGACAATGCTCGTATGTCTTTCATAATGAGCTCATTCACAAAAGACTTCGTAAATGGACTGACAATAATGTATGTTGTATCTGAAACAGCTAGAGCAGATAAATACACACTAGTTGTAGAGGAGCGAAAGGAGTCCGATGACATGATAAAAACTGTCAGTATATTACCTACCAGTCCAACGATGGAGAACAATGGCAATGTTACATATCCCATAAATCTAATGTCATCATTTATGCCTTTTCCATCAGAAATTGTTAGGTTTGTACCATTGTTAAAAACACTCTGGTCAAAACCAAAAGTAACGTTTTCAAATGCTGGTTCTGACACTTCTGTTAGTTGGGCATCTGTTATGTTCATCATCGTCTTAACGCCTTTGACGGGTCGGTCATCTACTGAAATAGACAAAAGAAAATAGAGTTGATCAATAAATCAGCATCGTTTCCAGAGAAAACAAGTATTCAGATATTTGGGGTTTTTTTTCACAAAATGCAGAATAAGGCCAGAATAAGAGACTCGGTCTCTGGCCACTTTTTGCAATGAATTTCAGAGTGGGTAATGAAATATTACACATACACATAGTGTGGACCCTGGTCAGAAGACTAACACGACGTCTGAGTATTTTGACTGAGTTAACGAAGTCGCTATTAACTGTAACTGTAAAATTCTGAATTCAAAATTGTATACACGATGGTATGGGTCAAAAGTAATCATATATCAATTTAATTGCGATAAAAACTTTAAAAAGTCAATGTATGTAAAAATATTAGCTAAATAATGTAGACCTGTCTAAAACGTGTAGACCTGTCTAAATAATGTAGAGATGTATAAATAATGTAGACCTGTCTAAATAGTGTAGACCTGTCTAAATAGTGTATACATGTACCTGTATAAATAGAGTATACCTGTATAAATAGTGTAGACCTGTCTGAATAATGTAGACCTATATAAATAATGTAGACCTGTTTATATAATGTAGACCTGTCTAAATAGTGTAGACCTGTCTAAATAATGTAGACCTGTATAAATAATGTAGACCTGTCTAAATAATGTAGACCTGTATACATAGTGTAAACTTGTATAAATAGTGTAAACATGTACAGTGTAGACCTGTCTAAATAGTGTAGACCTGTATAATTAGTGTAGACCTGTCTATATAATGTATACATGTATAAATAGTGTAGACCTGTCACAAATGTGTAGATCTGCATAGCATAAATAGTGTATACCTGTATAAATAGTGTAGACCTGTATAAATAGTGTACACCTGTATAGATAGTGTAGACCTGTCTAAATAATGTAGACCTGTATAAATAGTGTAGACCTGTCTCAAATGTGTAGACCTGTCTAAATAGTGTAGATCTGTCTAAATAGTGTACATCTGTATAAATAGTATAGACCTGTCTAAATAGTGTATACTTGTATAAATAGTGTAGACCTGTCTAAAAAGTGTATACCTGTATAAATAGTGTATATCTGTCTAAATAGTGTATAACCGTATAAATAGTGTAGACATGTCTAAATAGTGTACAACCGTATAAATAGTGTATACCTGTATAAATAGTGTAGACCTGTATAAATAGTGTATACCTGCCTTAATAGTGTATAACCGTATAAATAGTGTAGACATGTCTAAATAGTGTATAACCGTATAAATAGTGTAGACATGTTTAAATAGTGTATAACCGTATAAATAGTGTATACCTGTCTAAATAGTGTATACCTGTATAAATAGTGTAGACCTGTATAAATAGTGTATACCTGTATAAATAGTGTAGACCTGTCTAAATAGTGTATACCTGTATAAATAGTGCAGACCTGTATAAATAGTGTATACCTGTATAAATAGTGTATACCTGCCTAAATAGTGTATAACCGTATAAATAGTGTAGACATGTCTAAATAGTGTATAACCGTATAAATAGTGTAGACATGTCTAAATAGTGTATAACCGTATAAATAGTGTAGACATGTCTAAATAGTGTATAACCGTATAAATAGTGTATACCTGTCTAAATAGTGTATACCTGTATACATATTGTAGACATGTCTAAATAGTGTATACCTGTATAAATAGTGTAGACCTGTCTAAATAGTGTATAACCGTATAAATAGTGTAGACATGTCTAAATAGTGTATACCTGTATATATAGTATAGACCTGTCTAAATAGTGTATAACCGTATAAATAGTGTATAACTGTATATATAGTATAGACCTGTCTAAATAGTGTATAACCGTATAAATAGTGTATAACTGTATATATAGTATAGACCTGTCTAAATAGTGTATAACCGTATAAATAGTGTATAACTGTATATATAGTGTAGACCTGTCTAAATAGTGTATAACCGTATAAATAGTGTATAACTGTATATATAGTGTAGACCTGTCTAAATAGTGTATAACCGTATAAATAGTGTATAACTGTATATATAGTGTAGACTTGTATAAATAGTGTATACCTGTATAAATAGTGTATAACTGTATATATAGTGTAGACTTGTATAAATAGTGTAGACCTGTATAAATAGTGTATACCTGTATAAATAGTGTAGACCTGTCTAAATAGTGTATAACCGTATAAATAGTGTAGACATGTCTAAATAGTGTATACCTGTATATATAGTATAGACCTGTCTAAATAGTGTATAACCGTATAAATAGTGTATAACTGTATATATAGTATAGACCTGTCTAAATAGTGTATAACCGTATAAATAGTGTATAACTGTATATATAGTATAGACCTGTCTAAATAGTGTATAACCGTATAAATAGTGTATAACTGTATATATAGTGTAGACCTGTCTAAATAGTGTATAACCGTATAAATAGTGTATAACTGTATATATAGTGTAGACCTGTCTAAATAGTGTATAACCGTATAAATAGTGTATAACTGTATATATAGTGTAGACTTGTATAAATAGTGTATACCTGTATAAATAGTGTATAACTGTATATATAGTGTAGACTTGTATAAATAGTGTAGACCTGTATAAATAGTGTATACCTGTATAAATAGTGTATACCTGTATAAATAGTGTAGACCTGTATAAATAGTGTAGACCTGTCAAACCGCCACTCAAACACCACAGCGTCTAGACTGGGTCAAGATATTTCAAAGTGGATGGTGAACTACTTTAGATTATTATGAGTGTTAGACTCAGATCAGCCAGAAGAAACTTCTTCATTTCTGTATCAAACCATATCAAGAATGCAAACACAGCAGAAACCATCTACAGCGACCACTTAATGAATAAACGTTATTGTTTTAACACTTTCCTCCATACGCTATTTTAGACACAACCTCTTTGAATCAATCTACCGAAAAGGAGCATTTACTTGAGAATAGGAAAAGTTTAGAATTGTGTAATTTTGAAACCATTGTGATAAATAGAGCATTTGCTCCTATGGAGCAAATGCTCTATTTATCACAATGGTTTCATAAAGTGATTTTTACAGAGGGGTAGAAAGGTGTACTTATGGAGGAAAGGTTTTAAAAGGCATGTGGCAGGAAAAAATTAATACAGAAATGTCCTATGAGAACTTTCTGTATAACTTTCGTCCTGCATTATTCAGCCACTTGTTTTTAAAAAAAAAACTCTTGTGTATACAGTCAGTAGTCAGGTACGGATCCAGGATTTCAGATTAGGTGTGGGGGCGTAGACATTTTTTTGGAGGGGGCGTAGATTTTTATGTTTTATGCCATAAATGAATAGTGTATTTGTAATACATGTTGAAAAAGAGCTGTGTGAAAGGCAGGTAGCTGCTTAAAGCAAGCTGAAAGTAAAACAGAACGCTCATGTGGGAGCGTTTTGTTTTACTTTCACCTTGCTTTAAGCAGCCACCTGCTCTAAATACCAACTAATTAACACAATTTAGTGGTCGTTATAGAGAGGTTTTACTGTATATAGATCTAACATATTACTAAAAAATGTTTTGGCAATTTTAGGGAGACGTACGCCGGCTCCGCCCCCTCTAAATCCGCGCCTGATAGTCGAAAAAACCCTTTACCTGACAGAGGGACATTGTCAATCAGAGTAGACTCTTGTCAGGGGACTCCTGCAGGAGCCCTCTGAAAAGAGTATGCACTGTTTTCTATACCATTCACGTGAAAATTGATTAAGCTGTGACCCATAATTATACCATTTGTGATAGTTACTGTAGTGATGTTTTGACTGTTTAAACATGTAGCTCATGCAAGGTAGAGTTTGTAATTAACACGTAAACGCCCGCGATCCAACACATGGGATCTGTGCGAACGGTGTAGACCCAGATCGAAGGGCTGCTGAAGGTGCCATCCGAAAAGGATCTGTACCGTTTGTGACACCAGTCACATGAAACATGTATGGGTTTCAACTTTCAATGTGGGCATGTATACTTTATACTGTATTGGGGCATGTTTATTTTATACTGTATAGGGGCTTGTTTACTTTATACTGTATAGGGGCATGTTTACTTTATACTGTATAGGGGCATGTTTACTTTATACTGTATAGGGGCTTGTTTATTTTATACTGTATAGGTGCATGATTACTTTATACTGTATAGGGGCTTGTTTACTTTATACTGTATAGGGGCTTCATTACTTTATACTGTATATGGGGCTTGTTTACTTTATACTGTATAGATACATGATTACTTTATACTGTATAGGGGCATGATTACTTTATACTGTTATAGGGGCATGATTACTTTATACTGTATAGGGGCTTGATTACTTTATACTGTATATGGGGCTTGTTTACTTTATACTGTATAGATACATGATTACTTTATACTGTATAGGGGCATGATTACTTTATACTGTTATAGGTGCATGATTACTTTATACTGTATAGGGGCTTGTTTACTTTATACTGTATAGGGGCTTGATTACTTTATACTGTATATGGGGCTTGTTTACTTTATACTGTATAGATACATGATTACTTTATACTGTATAGGGGCATGATTACCTTATACTGTTATAGGGGCATGATTACTTTATACTGTATAGGGGCATGATTACTTTATACTGTATATGGGGCTTGTTTACTTTATACTGTATAGATACATGATTACTTTATACTGTATAGTGGTATGTTTACTTTATACTGTATAGGGGCTTCTCATTGAAAATAAACATGACTAAAAATCCCCAAGCTGTTTTAAACAGATATTTAAGTATATGTCATTGGCATTGTGTTGATTCAATTCCTGTAAACACATTAGAGAACAGGAACCAAAACTAGAGGTTTTTGTCACAAAAACGGATGTCTCCCCTCTAATAAAAACAATATGTAAAGGGAAATCACTAAAAATGTTATGGACCTGATAAATGATACTTCCCCTCATTATGCACTTTCCAAACAAAATGATAACAGCTAATAACTCCAAAAATATTGATACCAGAATTCTGGCCCTTGTGCATGACACTTACTTTCATCATGCCCTTTCCATAAATAAGATGTCATTCCAATAGCATCAGTCGAACAGGAGTTATTGATCGGCCAAAAATGTAACAAAGGACAATAACTCCAAAAGTATTGAAGCAAGAGTTATGGCCCTTGTTCATGACACTTTCTCTCATCATGCTCTCTCCATGTATGAAGTTTCAATACGATGGCAAGAGCCATGTAGGAGTTATCGCCCGGACAAGAAAGCGTTAAACAAATGTACAAGGGGCAATAACTCTAAATTTATTGAAGCCCAACTTAATGATCTTATGCATGACACTTTCTCTTATTATGATCTTTCCATGTATGAAGTTTCACTCCAATGGCATGTGCCATATAGGAGTTATCGTCCTGACAAAAAAATGTGATTTTTACAAAGAGCAATAACTCCAATATTAGTGAAGTCAGAGTTATGGACATTGTGCATGACACTTCCTCTTGTCATGATCTTTCCATATATGAAGTTTCAATCCAATGGCATGAGCCATATAGGAGTTATCGTCCGGACAAAAAAGTGTCATTTTTTACAAGGGGCAATAACTCCTATATTAGTGAAGCCAAAGTTATGGACCTTGTGCATGACACTTTCTCTCGTCATGATCTTTCCATATATGAAGTTTCAATCCAATTGCATGAGCCATATAGGAGTTATTGTCCGTACAAAAAAGTGTGAATTTTTGTACAAGGGGTAATAACTCCTATATTAGTGAAGCAAGAGTTATGGACCTTGTGCATGACACTTTCTCTCATTATGCTCTTTCCATGTATGAAGTTTCAATCCAATGGCATGAGTCATATAGGAGTTATCGGCCGGACAAAAAAGTGTGAATTTTTATTACAAGGGGCAATAACTCCTATATTAGTGAAGCCAGAGTTATGGACCTTGTGCATGACACTTCCTCTCATTATGCTCTTTATATATATGAAGTTTCAATTAACTGGCATCAGGCATATTGAAGTTATCGTCCGGACAAAAAGTGTGACGGACAGACGGACAGACAGACAACTCTAACGAAAACAATATGTCTCCCCCATATAAATATGGGGGGGGGGGGAGACATAATAAGACAAACAAGCATTCCTTTAATATGTCACTATAGTTGGTATTGTTCGATTTGTTAGCTTCGCCCGTTTTGTTATTCCCATTATTGCCTTAAATGCACTTTGAATATACAATAAAACCCCTCTATGGCAACCAATTTATCGATAAATATAATTATCTTTAATATCATGTGTTTACTTAATGCATGGCGAACGCACCTGTAGAACCTTTCTGCATAATTTTTGCCCTGTATTAAGATAGCACCTGCATTAAAGACCCGAAATTCGACATATCTTTGTCGGTCGCTTTGAGAGATTTTACTGTATTTAAACTCACAGAAGGTGGTAATTAGGATGTTGTGTAGTGTGATACAGAAACCTCTCAAATACTCAGGAGTGTCCTTGCCTTGTTAACGTTCTTTTTTCTCCCTCGTTTATTTTGTGCAGTAGAACCTGTCTTAAGCGGTCATTCATTTATTGAACACGAGGGACTTTAAAAGCATGTGGTTGCTTAATGCAGGGTAAAAGTAAAGCAGAAAGCTCCAATGTGAGCTTTCTGTATTAGTTTTGACTTGCATCAAGCTGCCACCTGACTTATAGACTCGACTAATTAATTCTTCTTCTTGATTGCCGCTTAACCCATTTGCTCCCACGATCCCATACATGGGACGTAGGCAAACAGTGTAGACTCTGATCAGACGCCGCATAATGCGGCGTCTGATCAGAGGTCTACACTGTTTGCTGATAGGACTTTCAATATAAAACAAAACGGAATTGAAAATTTAGGCCAGGCACCACTTAGATAAAAAAAAAATGGACTAATCCAATATATAAACATGGAAGAATCCGCTGGGAGCAAATGGGTTAAGACAGGTTCTACTGTACTTTGTTCTTCTTAGACCATTGAGCAAATAGATATTGTATTCAACTAAACTACTTTCAGTGATAGCTTTGAATTGGCTTTAGTAAATGATTGATCAGGAGGAGGCTTGATGTACAAAGTTATAACTCCAAGTATCGAGGTACAGCTGGGTATGACATCTTATCCAGGAAATACGTACACCAATTAAGGCTTAGTCTAAATTTGTCATTTGAAAACAAATGTAATTTTCATTGTTTTGAACGGATTCTCTGCAAAACTTGTCTTCTGTTACAATTCTCAATACGCATTTTCTTTCTTTTTTTACAAAAAAATAACAAAAGCAAATATAGTCTTATTTTTAACCATTTAGGATGCAGATGAGAGGCCGAGTCACTAAAACCTGTTTGAAACGGTCATCAATATAACCAAACTCAATAGCAGCCTTGAAATGTGACAATTTAAGTCATTGCAAAACGACAGGTATGGTCTTCAAATTGGAATAAAACCCCTCTTAACCGGATGTGCGATCTTTTCAGGCAGGTGGCTGCTTAATGCAGGATGAAAGTCCCGCAGAAAGTTGCAATGGGAGCTTTCTGTGTGACTTTCATCCTGCATTAAACTGCCACCTGTCTTACAGACCGACATTGATATCAATTTGAACGTCCGGTTTAGAGGTGTTTTATTTTATTAGATATTGACGAAGTACACCTTGTAACAAACGAGATCATTAGTTTTCGTGGTATAAGTTTTGAAAATTGAATACTGCTTAAGCCGGTGCTAGGGAGCGTGAGTAATGCTGCACTTTTAATTACTACTCAATATAACCGAGTCTGTAATTTTCTCTTTTGGCATTGCTACTTTTGTTTTCGGAGGATCACCCACTTTCAGAATATATGTACTTCACAACAGCAGGTGTTAAGTGCTTGTGTAGCGGCCGTAAAAAGTCGCCCTGTACTTCATTCTCAGTGTTGTTATATTTTCTGGTCTTTCGGGATCATTAGTTTTCATGGTATAAGTTTTGAAAATTGAATACTGCTTAAGCCGGTGCTAGGGGGCGTGAGTAGTGTTGCACTTTTAATCACTACTCATGAACACACTCAATTAAACCGGGTGTGCAATTTTCTCTTTTGGCATTGCTATTTTTTTCGAAGGATCACCCACTTTCAGAATATCTATCATGGCATTATGAATAAAGGTTTTTTACCATAGCAGAAACAATAAATCTATATGTATCATGAGCAAACACAGCAGACCCTGATCAGATGGCTCCTATGGGAGCGCCTACAGACGGATCCTACACTGATTTACAAAGGTGCCAAAATGCTGCCTTCATGAGGAAAAGTGGAAGGAAAAGTGGAGAACAAACAGGGAGGGCAACACACGAAAATACACCGCAACAAACATCATCAAACAAGAAACGACACAGTTACAAGATAAACCTTAACGGGACGCAGATCAAGACATAAAACACCAAACATTAACCATATAAAATAACAAAGTAGCCCTTTGGGTACCGCCTTGAAACGGTAAGTAGCCAAAAATGGCTACCGGAGGCTTTAACCAGTTTTGAGGGTACCCAACCTCACATTTATCCCATCTTCATCCAAGTCAAAATGTAAAATACCCCCCCCCCCCCCCATAACATGAGTAACGATGCTAAGACAAAATAATGTTCAAACAATGTTGAAAGCACGTGCGTGTAAAGGTTTGTATACGAATAAATCATATGACGACTTTAGCGAAGTTCTATTGTACAACTGAAGTATGTCAATCGGTTTTGATCTGTGTTAGAAACATCCCACCTCTTCATCCAACTCGCATATAGCATTTAAGGAGTAGGTCTAGATCCACTGTTTTATGACATTGCTGAAGTTTCGAATAGATCTACTGTTTTATGACATTGCTGAATGTTTCGAATATATCCATTGTTTTATGACAGTGCTGCTGAACGTTTCGAATATATCCTCTGTTTTATGACATTGCTGAACGTTTCGAATATATCCTCTGTTTCCAAGTGGCATGGTCGCTCAATGTTTAAACCTTCCCTTGATGAATAATCATGTAAGAAATAACGACAATAGGAATATTTATCAGCTGAAATTTTATCATGCTATAATGAAAACTGGAAAGTTTAGCCATGACAGAAACTGTACAATTAGAATTATATAATTCAAGAAGTAAAAAGAGAGAATCTTGATTAAACAACTCCTATATGAACCTTCTGATCTGGGTCTGTTCTGTCTGCACAAACGTGTCAAAAGGCGTTAAAAGGCGCCAGAATGCATTAACCCTTTCGCTGCCAAACTCTGTCGTCTGCTAACTTTGTCGTCTGCTACAAATTTTCATTCTTTTGATTTTCTTCATTTTTATTTCAAAAACATAGTAACAGTAACAAACAGTTTGGATCCTGATGAGACGCCGAGTTACTCGGCGTCTCATCTGGATCCAAACTGTTTGCATAGGTAATCACAGATCCGGCATTGGCAGCGAAAGGGTTTAAAAGGCATCTTGATCAGGTAGAGTAAACCCCCTCTAAGCCGGACGTTCAAATTAGTATCAATGACGAACTTAAAAGGTGACAGCTTAATGCAGGGTGAAACTCATCAAGAAACATCCAAAATGAACTTTCTGCATGACTTCCACCCTGCATAAAGCGGCTTCCAACCTAAGAGTATCTAAATTCTTCTCTACTGGTAATTCCGGTTTATGTTGTAATGATAGAATTCGATGATACAGTATAAAATGTAATATTTGCGAGCGGAGCAGGGTAGGTCAAGATCGGGGGAGGGCTGTACGAGCCCTCTGACCAGGCTCTACACTGTTTGTTTTCGCTCAAGAGGAACTGTATTACCACAATGAATGATGTGTGAGCTTCGGAGTATCATGAAGTAGGAGAAACGATATTTCATTCTTGCTTTTACAGATTAATGTTCAAAACAGACAAACGACTTTCTATTCAAGGATATTACTTAAATTAAGACGGAAGAGGAAAACTTTGTAAAAGGACTTCTGAAGCAGAAAAATGAGATAGAAAGCTGTTACGTGTAACTCGTTTAACCATTTCGCTGCCAATGCCGGATCTGTGATTACCTATGCAAACAGTTTGGATCCAGATGAGACGCCGAGTAACTCGGCGTCTCATCAGGATCCAAACTGTTTGTTACTGTTACTATGTTTTTGAAATAAAAATGAAGAAAATAAAAAAAAAAAAAAAACTTTGTAGATCTAGCAGACGACAAAGTTAGCAGACGACAGAGTTTGGCAGCGAAAGGGTTAAACTGTATCTTGTGAATATTCATGTAAAATTAATGACGTCATGAATGTAAGCTGATTTTTTATAAAATAATAAAAATAAGGGAGTTTAGAATATGACTAAAACTGTAGAATCAGATCTATTCAAAGCAAAATTATTCCACAAGCAAACAGAACAGGCCCTGGTCAGATTGTTCCTACATGAGCCATCCGATACGGGTCTACTATGTATGCAAATGTGTAAAAGGCGTCAAGTTGATGTTTAAGCTTCAGGAAATATGGGATCTAACCCTGTCATACCAGCCCGTACACCCTGCCAAAATCGCCGTGTAACTAATAGTATTCCTCCATCACAAAATACCTTCTCAATATCAAAATCCCAAACCATCCTAATTGCATAGTCTTTGGTAAAATAGAAATTGATTAATGAGGACCAAGAACTTGACTCTTGACAAAGTTATTCAAACCGCTCAAAATAATGAATACTCTTGAAAGAGAACAACTTCGGACGATTCAGGCTTCTGGAGAATCTACCTCTGGTGCTTCTGGATCATTAGACCACATCCGACGTCAGCGTGACTACGCGAAGGCATGCATGTGGCAACAGACGACACAAAACACACAGAAGACGGACAAACGAAAAGGACAGAAACAGTCCAGTAAAAAGTGCCAACACTGTGGAAATGCTCACTGGAACACTGACAAGTGCCCCGCAAAGGATACCTCTTCGAGTGAGGATGAGAGCAGTTTCTTTGCGGATACCATAAAGAGCACAGGTAATTTGGCTTCACGTGCACACATTACTTTCTTATTAGGTCCCGTAAACAAACCAGTCAATTTTCAGCTTGACACTGGTTCCATAGTCAATGTACTGCCCCGCAGTATTTACAAATAATTTAATGCTCATGGTCCCTTAGCTGTACCCCCGAATAAATTGTGCTCATACACCGGTGATTCAATCAAATGTGCTTGGTACAATATACTTGCAATGTAGATATAAAGATAAGAGAATTCTTATAAAGCTTACTACTTTTCCATCTAAGTAGTAAACACGATCTCTCAACCCCTTCTCAACTTGAACACATCAGTTGAGCTCGAGCTTACCAAGCTCACATGTGCCATTGACAAAACTGATCTTTAACATGACATTAAGACAAAATTTGACGAATTATTTGAAGGTATTGGTCTTCTCCCGGGCGGGTGCAGGCTGCAGCTGCGCCCAGACGCAATCCATTTGGTCAACCCTCCAAGACGAGTTCCCCTAGCACTTAAGCAATAGCTCAAAGAAGAGCTAGACAGCATGGAAAGGCAATCCAAAGCATTTGAATGACGCACTTTTACGACCTCACTACCCAATGAGAACGCTTGAGGTTGTAGCCTCTGACCTTTCTGATGCGCGCTATTTCTCTGTCCTTGATGCAAAATCAAGCATTTGCAAACGTCAAGGCGGCACTCACAGAGAGTCCAGTCTTAGTATTTTATGACGCAAACAAACCTGTAAGTCTACAAGTTGACAGCTCCAATACGGATTAGGTACATGCTTATTGCAGGAAGGTGAACCTGTAATACTCTGACTCCGACAGAAATAGAGTATGCCCAAATTAAGTGAGAACTGCAAACAATCCTGTTCTGATATTCATGGACGACATGCAGTTGTGGAATCAGACCACAAACCACTGGAGATCATTATGAAAAAGCCACTTCCATCAGCCCCAGCTAGACTGCAGCGTATGATTTTGCAACTGCAGGCATATGGCATAAAGATCACACATGTCCCAGGGAAATGCATTCTCTTAGCCGATACGTTATCTAGAAATTTCGTTGACGACACATACCCAGACCTCATGGACGGTCTAGACTTCCTGATACACCCAGATGACTCAAAGCCAAACATGAGTAGTGATCAAAAGTAAAAGGAAGTTAGGGATGCGACGGACAGTGACAACCAATTTTGCATTCTAAGACGCTCTATCCTAGACGGATGACCTAACAGTAGACACGAATGTCCCTCTGTCATAATGCACAATTGGAATCATAGGGACGACCTCATTGTGACTGATGGACTTATAATGAAAAGCGAAAGAATCGTCATTCCACAGAAAAGCTATGCTCGATAAGGTCCACGCAGGTCACATGGGTATTGCAAAGTGCACAAGTCGTGCACGTGATGTTATGTTTTGGCCAGGTATGACATCTCAGACCTAATGTAGCAGGTACAACATTTGCCTTACATTGAGAAATTCTAACACAAAAGATCCTATGAAACATCGTCCGATTCCAGATCGGATCTTATCAGTAATAAGAGGAAGGAAAATTGTGCATATTTAAACTTTAAACATGTACAGCAATCGGTTCTGTACTATATGTACGAAAACAAGAGACACTTGCGAAACGAAACCAAGGTACTTTAGACATTCATATTAAACGTATGTTTCCTATTGACGATAAAAAAGAAATCTATAGGAATCTGATTGTACCATGTGTACCGAAACAGTAGACACTTGCGAAACGAAATCAAGGCTGTTTGTTTATACCCTGATCATATAAACTCTTCATTGATATTAGGTACACACATATAGTGGGAATACAAACCACTATAACATAAATTCAAATTATCTAACACATGCGAAAGACATTTGATTTCTAAAACAAACAATATAATAGAAAAAAAACAAATATGAAATTTCACCTTTATAGGAAGACCTAAATGCGATGTGTAATGGGTGAAAATGACCGGTAGAATGACCAGCTAGACCTTGGCAAAGGCGCATGATTAGCTCGTGCGCACCCACTAAAGTATGACGTCAAACACAAATACGCAAAGACAACATTTTCACGCTATACCATCGAACCGCGTGAAAATAATATTCATATTAAACGTATGTTTCCTATTGACGATAAAAAAAGAAATCTATAGGAATCTGGTTGTACCATGTGTACCGAAACAGTAGACACTTGCGAAACGAAATCAAGGACGTTTGTTTATACCCTGATCATATAAACTCTTCATCGATATTATTAGACAATATTTCGCAATGCTTTAATAAGTTTGGATATAATTATATAAAAAAAAATTCTCAAAGTACCTCATAAGTGTTAATAAATCGTTATAAAATAGTCTCAGTCTGTTTGTATATTTCGCTCTACGTTCACACTTCATATATCTTTTATAGATTGAATATAGTATTTTGCATAAAATTATATTGATGTCTTGATATTCTTTGTATTAAGTAACCAACAATGACATTGAACATACTAAATCTTGTGTTGATGCCAATCTCTTTAAATAATATATGTATTTCATCCAAGAAGCTTTTAATATATATATATATGAATAACGAAGGAAGGGATGCTCTAATATTTCTAACTCATTGCAATGTTTACAGACGGGTGATTCAATTAACTTCGTTTTAAAAAGATTTTCGTTTGTTGGAATAATTCTATGGACAATTTAAGTTTTAGCTGTTTAACGGTGTTTAATTTCACATAGGCGCCCTCGTTGTCCAAACAACAAAATTAAGTAACTGTTCATGCATGTTTGCGTTCCGATTTTCTGTGGAAACAAATGGACGTCGACGAAAATACGAGAAAATTGAAGATGACACACGAAATCAGATGCACAATGAAATGCGCACTCATACATACACACCACCACCTTCATAGAACTGCTCCTTGCCTGTTCCACGCCGACATCAAATTAGCAGAGCCGTAAAACCAGACCTCAACCAGACTCATTGAAAACAAAATAACTATACATGACATTTTACAGCGTTTTTCTGCGCTGGCATACAAAACATGTTGCAAAGATATAAACTGTGGTGTCGCGCTTTCTGTTGTGTGAGATACATAGAATCTAACATTCGTGTTTTCTGTTTTGTGAGATACATAGAATCTAACATTCGTGTTTCTTTCTGATCGTAGTCATTAAATTAGTTAATAGAGAATACCAGGTCAGTATTGTATATCGAGAGCTTGGTGCTAAACTATTGTAACTCCTTCACTTTGTGAAGGAGTTACAATAGTTTAGCACCAAACCCTCGATATCTGTTCCTTAGTCGATCTTAACCATGTACTCCATGAATATTCATAATGGCATATGAACACAGGAAATTGTTGCCATGGCAAACAAAACTGTAGAGTCATATCTGTATTAGTTCATAAGCAAACTGAACAGACCCTGATCACACACAGGCGGCTCCTACTCTGTTTGCAAGGGCGTAGAATGGCGCAAAATGAACAGACCCTGATCACACACAGGCGGCTCCTACTCTGTTTGCAAGGGCGTAGAATGGCGCAAAATGAACAGACCCTGATCACACACAGGCGGCTCCTACTCTGTTTGCAAGGGCGTAGAATGGCGCAAAATGAACAGACCCTGATCACACACAGGCGGCTCCTACTCTGTTTGCAAGGGCGTAGAATGGCGCAAAATGAACAGACCCTGATCACACACAGGCGGCTCCTACTCTGTTTGCAAGGGCGTAGAATGGCGCAAAATGAACAGACCCTGATCACACACAGGCGGCTCCTACTCTGTTTGCAAGGGCGTAGAATGGCGCAAAATGAACAGACCCTGATCACACACAGGCGGCTCCTACTCTGTTTGCAAGGGCGTAGAATGGCGCAAAATGAACAGACCCTGATCACACACAGGCGGCTCCTACTCTGTTTGCAAGGGCGTAGAATGGCGTATGTATGGATAAAACGGTTAAACAAGATCAAACATATCCGCAGCTGAATGAGATAAGTATTTCCATATACGTCACTGACCTGGAAATAGTTTATGCTGTCACTACAGAAAACAGTTTTTATCTCTTATTAAAATATCCTTCTATCCTTTCATTACGTGCCAATTTATATCGATTCAAGAACAAGGTCGGCATTTACCGCTTATCAAACGAAAATGCTTGAAACTAATTCAGACTAATTCATTCCAGGGGTATTGATCAATTAGCTCACAGTAAGTATCCTACTTTTGAACCATTAAGTTCAGTCAAAACTGGAAATGAACGATCTTCTAGTACTGAAATTGTAGGGTAGATTAATGTCAACAAATTTAACACCCCTCCCAATCTAGTGTCCATGCATTCTAATGAGTTTTAGGAACGCAAAGATATATCCAAACGTAATGCATTATCACATGAACATAAGTAAAATTTCTATAACAAAACACGACTTTCTTCACTGGCACAAATTATATTTGGCATTCGAATATTTTCAGCGTTCAAACTTTAAAGCGCCGTTAATTCGGAATATAAGCAAATAATGATGGTCCGTTAGTGTCATTCGATGTACTGATCGATCAACCTGTCACATGATTTGTTGACCTAACATCAGACAGTTGATCGGGTACCCTGTTATTACGTCACTAAGCAAGATGCCAATATAGGCGACAGCGTAAAATCAGTTTCAGTTAACGAGTTCAATCAAAATGAAAGGAAATTAACAGGTATACTCATTAGAAAATCTCTAATGTTATATGCTCGATTGAACATTTGCACGAGAAAAAATCACAAGCCTAAATTATACAATGAATATAGCCATTTTTACAACATGATAATATAAATTAGTGTCAAACTGAATAGGTCTCGATAAGACACCCAACGACCATTAATAAATAAAATATGCTCGTGGAAATTCCTATGATACTATTAACAAAGATGCTTAACAGTGTCATACTGAACATGTTGAACAATGTCATGTTGAACAGTGTTATGTTGAACATTCTGTCCTGTTGAACACATTAAACAGAGTAGTATTGAACAGAGTGTTACGTTGAACATGTTGAACAGAGTGTCGTGTTGAACAGAGTGTCATGTTTAACAGAGTGTCATGTTGAACATGTTGAACAGTGTTATGTTAAACAGTGGCATGTTGAACATGTTGAACAGAGTGTCATGTTTGACAGAGTGTCAAACAGTGTCGAATAGAACGTCTTACCCGAACAACAGAGTTTCAACTTGAACAGAGTGTCGAACAGAACCCTTATCGCTGTCAAATATACTCAGCAAAAATATTTAAGGGCCAGTGGTACTTTTCCCATATGGTTTATGCAGTGACCCTACAACTTTGGCATCCTGTATTTTCCATATAAATAAATGAATTTCGACAAAAGTTACAGGAAGTATTGTCAAAATAACAAACTACAGATTCCAGTGAGATTGAGTTATGCCAAGGTCCTATAGGCATCCATGGAATAAAAAACGAAATTGGGAATTTCTGAAAATCTCCCAAAAGTCGATTTCATTTTTCTCTTATCTGGAATATCAATAAACATGTCTTTGGTATGTCAAACATTTTGGTAAACCTTTCTGTGTTTCATTATTTCCAATATTGATATGATTTTCGATTTCCAAAGCAAGGAAACTCCTATTGAAAAGTATGCCTTTTTTGGTGAAAACATTGTTTTTACATTTTTTTCCACGGAGGTGCATAAGACTCCTACAGGTATAATTTTCACCTGCACCCTTTAAATGAAACTCTAACAACAATTCCT
Source organism: Azorinus chamasolen (assembly GCA_963576725.1). Classification (NCBI taxonomy): domain Eukaryota; kingdom Metazoa; phylum Mollusca; class Bivalvia; order Cardiida; family Solecurtidae; genus Azorinus; species Azorinus chamasolen. The sequence goes on from OY755239.1 coordinate 80,160,793, forward strand.
ACAAATTTCGTTGGGATTAAGCGACATTGGTGAACGATACGAAGCACAAAGTTGTGTAGTGAATACATTGAGCCCAATTGCGCTCTTTTTCAACATGTATTACAGACACACTATTTAGTTAAGTCATCAAACATAAAAATCTACGCCCCCCCCCCTTCCAAATATTTTCCTACGCCCCCCACCCCCACCCCCTAATCTGAAATCCTGGATCCGCACCTGCAATGTGTATAACTTTACCCTTACTTCGCCGTAAAAAATAACGACTTCTTAAATCCGGTGCGATTATGACTACATCCGATCCAGCTTTTTGAGAAACTATTGACTGTATATGAAAATGAAAAAGTAGTAAAGTCAAGCAGGAAAAGCCACACACAAAACGCCACCATCACCAAAACACCGACAGAAAGCAATTCATATAGCAATTTATACACATACACACACAGACATAAAGGAGAAAGCCACACACAAGACGCAACCACCACCAACACATCGATAGACAGCACGTCACACACACACACACACACACACACACACACACACACACACACACACACACACACACGCACACTAAGTTGGATCCTGATTAGACGCCGAGTTATTCGTAGTCACCTGTATCCAAGCATTTTGCAATATGAATCCGCCCGTGAGTGGCAGGATAAGGGTTGATAAAATGTACAAAAACAACATTTCCTTCAGCCTCTTCCTTGTCTTTAACCCTTTCAATCAATGAATATTTATGTAAGAAATAATGACGATATGAATATTAATTAATATTCATTTTAATAACGGCACATGGACACTGGATTTTTTCACTATGACAGAAAGTGTAGAATCATATCTATATTTTTTATTAGCAAACAAAGCAGGCCCTGATCAAACGGCTTCTACGGGCGCCGTCTGATCTGGTTCTACTCTGTTGCAAACGGGTAATGATTAAAAGCGGGCGGCTATATATGTAGTAGTTCCTACATAAGCCGTCTGATCTTGGTTTACTCTGTTTACAAATGTTTCTAAAGATAATTCAGTCAGGTGAAGGATCAAAGCGATGCAGTGATGTCTTATCGGACTTCTATGTGACACAGACATTAAGCAAATGGAGATTATATTTTCAATTTCAGAAATCCATCGATCTTACATTTTAACAAATTCAACATAGTTACATGTAACGAAACAGGGGATTAAAGGGCTCGATTGATATTTCGCGTGTTCTTTACCTATTAACCGAAATATCACCGTTACGATGGGTGTTATCATGTACTCAAACTTTAAAAGTCTTTCAGTTTTAACATTTTACTTCCTAAATACGCATTTCATGCATTTGCAAACAGAGTAGACCCAGATCAGACGACTCCTGTAAGGAGCCGTCTGATCAGGGTCTACTCGGTTTGCTTATGGAAAAATAAAGATCTGTTCTAAAACTCTTGTTTGTCAAACAATTCCTGACTTCAGATTTCATTATAAAATTTTAGCTTATTGATATTTATACATCATTATTTCTTTCATGAATATTCATGTTGTAAAGGGTTTAATACTTTTTCTCAGTAAAATACATGTACAGCAATTAAATCATTGGAAAAACAAACTCTCTGAAGTGAAGTAAGTTCGCTAATTTCCTAATTAAATATATTTTCACATTACATCGCGTGTAGTATAATTAGCAACTTTAAGGCTAGTTACCTCTAAAAGTAATATCTTACCTTCGAAAGGATGCGTTAAATGTGATGTCAACTGCACTCGGGTGTTTCTGTCTTAAGAACGATAAGACGTCTTCAATCGTTGGCCGATGCCCTGCATTATATAGCTGCTTCACCGATCTTACATCTCAATATTGCGCAAAGTAGGGTATCAATTTATATCGATGACCTTTATTCTGCTACGAGCGAGTGCATGATAACATTTTGCAAACTGTTTAGATCCAGATGAGAGGCCGGGTGAGAAACTGTTTGGATTTATGTTTGTAGAAAAAGACAATTTAACTTTCAACTAAGAAACAGATCGTGTTTGAGTGGGTGAGCCTTAGATCAGGTCGTGTTTGAGTGGTTCAGCCTTAGATCAGGTCGTGTTTTAGTGGATGAGCCTTAGATCAGGTCGTGTTTGAGTGGGTGAGCATTAGAGAGGGTGAGCCTTAGATCAGGTCGTGTTTGAGTGGGTGAGCATTAGATCAGGTCGTGTTTGAGTGGGTGAGCATTAGATCAGGTCGTGTTTGAGTGGGTGAGCATTAGATCATTAGGCTAAGGGTGACACTCTATCTCTCCAGTGACTTGAAAAAACCCGATATTCTCAAGCATCTTTTAATGTAATTCAAGTAATTTGTGTTCATTGCGGCTAATTATATAAACTCTTTACCTGGTGAATATTCATGTAAGAAATAACGACATCATGAATATTTATTAGCAGAATTTTATAATGATATACTAAAGATGAAGCTGAAACCCCTTAATGAGTCTCGTCGTTCTGTATCATACACTCACTCGGTAAATCCTGCAACAATGCGTGAGAAAGAGAAACATGTCTTTTTCTTCGGAAAGGATTATATATGCAGTCACATTTTTCCCAAACAAAGTCGTCGAAAACGGAAGAAAGTTTACCTGCGCAGAACAGTACAATCATGCATTTCAAAAAAAGCAAACTAAGCGAATGCGAAAAGAAAAAAGTACGTAATGGAGGGTTGATTTAGTTCAAAGGCCAAAACGATTTGATTCGGGTTCAAACGATGATGAAGAAGAAACTGATAATGATAATTATGATGACGATAAAATAATAGTAATAATAATTTATCGTAGACTAAGGCTAACATATATATAATACGAATTAACGAGAAAGAGAAAAAGTCTGAGACGACCCAACTTCGATTTCTAATTATCTCTTTTTTTCTTATACAGAAATCTTCGGCGATAAAGAAAAGTGTAAAGCGATTTTGTCAACGTCATCTTCAATTCTTAAACGACTTGGAAGAAAAGATTGCCATTTTAAGGATATTTAGAAATCGAAGTGGGTCGTCTCAGACTTTTTCATTCTCGCTGATTCGTATTATATAAGTCTAGGCTTAGTCTACGATACCTTATATATAAATATGGGGGGAGACATATTGTTTTCGTGAGAGTTGTCTGTCTGTCCGTCTGTCTGTCCGTCCGTCCGTCAAACTTTTTGTCCGGACGATAACTTCAATATGCCTGATGCCAGTTGATTGAAACTTCATATATGGAAAGAGCATAATGAGAGGAAGTGTCATGCACAAGGTCCATAACTCTGGCTTCACTAATATAGGAGTTATTGCCCCTTGTAAAAAATCATACTTTTTTGTCCGGACGATAACTCCTATATGGCTCATGCCATTGGATTGAAACTTCATATATGGAAAGATCATGACGAGAGGAAGTGTCATGCACAAGGTCCATAACTATGGCTTCACTAATATTGGAGTGATTGCCCTTTGTAAAAAATAACACAAATTTTTGTCCGGACAATAACTTCAATATGCCTGATGCCATTTGATTGAAACTTCATATATGGAAAGAGCATAATGAGAGGAAGTGTCATGCACAAGGTACATAACTCTGGCTTCACTAATATAGGAGTTATTGCCCTTTGTAAAAAAAATCACACTTTTTTGTCCGGAAGATAACTTCTATATGGCTCATGCCATTGGATTGAAACTTCATATATGGAAAGATCATAACGAGAGGAAGTGTCATGCACAAGGTCCATAACTCTGGCTTCACTAATATTGGAGTTATTGCCCTTTGTAAAAAAAATCACAATTTTTTGTCCGGATAACTCCTATGTGACACATGCCATTGGAGTGAAATTTCATACATGGAAAGATCATGATAAGAGAAAGTGTCATGCATAAGATCCTTAACTCGAGCTTCAATAAATTTAGAGTTATTGCCCATTGTACATTTGTTTAATGCTTTCTTGTCCGGACGATAACTCCTACATGGCTCTTGCCATCGTATTGAAACTTCATACATGGAAAGAGCATGATGAGAGAAAGTGTCATGAACAAGGACCATAACTCTGGCTTCAATACTTTTGGAGTTATTGCCCTTTGTCCTTTCCGAAGAAAACACACATTTCTCTGTCTCACGCACTGTTGCAGGATTTACCGAGTGAGTGTATGATGCAGAACAATGAGACTCATCAAGGGGTTTCTGCTTAAAAGTCTTTAGTGTATTACATGTCAGTTGGGATTTGTTCTGATCCTGAAAAACAAACATGTGTCTGTTACATTATTTCATTAGACGGATAACTCGTACAAACATAGTTCATTTACACGTTAGGTTATCACCCTTTAAGGATACAAAGAACACCGGTATTTTACTATACTGCACACATTTAATAAAGGGACGGCACAGCAAGGATATCAACTATAATTTGAAACTGCACCTGGTAGGTAAAAAAGATACTTTTTACTGGTTTCAATTTTACGTAGATGTATATTTAATATACTGTTAGTTTAAATACTGTTAGTTTAAACATATTTTATTTCAATAAATTCACAGTTCAGTGAGATCATCATGGGTACAAAAAGGATTAGATCGAAAGCAAAACTGCTTATATAGATCCTCTCCCCACACATAATGCCAATACAACGGTTGACATTTGTTGAAATTACATTTCGTATTGACAAACAAATATTGAAAACATGTTGTGGAAAATTGTATAAAGATTTTTCATACACAAAAGTATTAAGGATTGGTATGAACATTGCAATGAGATTATTCATTCAACTATAAGCACGTGATTACACATCATGTTTTCATTCAAAACCATCAACCTAGAGTTTTACGAATAAAATGACCAAGAAAAATGACATAAGACAAAAAAGAGAAATGGTCATATGGATGTGAGAAGGGGACAACGAGAGAATGGGGAACTTTTATTTTAGTAGTGCAATAAGCTTTAATGTAAATAAACATGCATTTAGCAAATGTACAGTCACTTTAAAAATGGCGCTGTTCAATGCTAGTAGTGCAAACATGCATTTAGCAATAAGCATTTCGCATTTGTCATTTACATCCGTCATTTGGAACATTATTTAGCAATTTACACAATTGGCAAAAAGCATTTCGCATTTTGTATTTAGCAATTAGCATGACAGAATGGCGTTCCATAGTTTGCTATTTTTTGCCACAGAGTATTACGAACAATCCCGATAAACACGCCGAAACTTAATCGAGTCTCAGGTCAAATTGGGAGGATAATTGGCTGCAACCCTTCAAAATATGCCTTGGTGCAATGGATATGTATCTGGACTTGCATGCGGCGGGTCTCGAGTTCGAATCTGACCCGTGGACGATTTTTTTTATTAAGTGATTGTCCATACAAAACAACAATAAATGTAACATATAATAATTAATAACAAACTATTAACATATAATTGAAAAAGATTAAAAATTAAACAGATAATCACAAATAGCAAATCATTTTTAAAAAACAAAAGAGATGTTTGTTAAACATGTATACCCCCCAGACCCCCTGACCTTTGATCTAGTGACCTCAACTATAGAGGTCATCAAGTGATCATGACTAATCAGCACAGCTTTGAAGATCCTAAGCCAAACCACTGATCATTTATCGATCTGAAAACATTTCACAAGTTAAGGTCATGATGACCGTGACCTTTGACCTAGTGACCTCAACAACTATAGGGGTCATCTTGTGGTCACGACCAACCATCACAGCAAGTTTGAAGTTCCAGAACCAAACCATTGAGCAGTTATTAATAGGAAACCATTTCATCAGTTAAGGTTATGGTGACCTTGACATTTGACCTAGTGACCTCAAAAACAATAGGGGTCATTTAGTTGTCATGACCAACCACCACAGCAAGTTTGAAGATCGAAGCAGTTATTGATTGGAAACCATTTCACCAGTAAAGGTGATGGTGACCTTGACCTTTGACCTAGTGACCTAAAAACAATAGGGGTCATCCAGTGGTCATGACCAACCACCACAGCAAGTTTGAAGATCCTAAGCCAAACCCTTGAGCAGTTATTGATAAAAAACCATTTAACCAGTTAAGGGCATGGTGAACTTAACCTTTGACCTAGTAACCTAAAAAACAACAGGGGTCATCTAGTGGTCATGAGCAACCACCACAGCAAGTTTGAAGATCCCAAGCCAAACGCTTGAGCAGTTATTGATTAGAAACCATTTCACCAGTTAAGGTCATTGTGACCTTGACCTTTTAACTAGTGACCTCAAAAACAATAGGGGTCATCTAGTTGTCATGACCAACCACCACAGGAAGTTTGAAGATTCTATGCCAAGTCGTTTATTAGTTATCATTCGGAAACCATCGATCTACCGACCGACCTACCGACCGACATGTGCAAAGCAATATACCCCCATTTTTTTAAAAGGGGGTATAAAAAAAACGAAACTGCATAGCATGGGATTCGAACCCATAACCCCCTGTTTGCAAGACCAGATACATATCCATTAGACCAAAGCCCATTACATTATATGTGGCAACTTACTACATCATGTTGTCTGGTCCTATATTTGACAAGTCTCAATATAGTTTGGTTTAGCTGTATCTAAAACATACCAAAATATAGTTTTCTGACCCAACCAAATTTTTTTTATTTTTTTCGCGAACACCCCTGCTTTATATAAGTAAAAGGTGTTCAACTCTGGTGGAAATCTGCTAAAAATCGATGGGTTCATTCACTGCGATCGTACTTGAAAGCTTATTTGACAACAGAATTCCATAAACTGTGTCTCATTTATCAAAACAAGAGATGTTTGTAAAACATGTATACCCCCCAGAACCCCTGACCTTTGATCTAGTGACCTCAACTATAGAGGTCATCTAGTGGTCATGACTAATCACCACAGCAACTTTGAAGATTCTAAGCCAAACCACTGATCATTTATTGATCTGAAAACATTTCACAAGTTAAGGTCATGGTGACCTTGACCTTTGACCTAGTGACCTCAACAACTATAGGGTTCATCTACCACCAACCACCACAGCAAGTTTGAAGATCCCAAACCAAACCACTGAGCAGTTATTAATCGGAAACCATTTCATCAGTTAAGGTCATGATGACCTTGATCTTTGACCTAGTGACCTCAAAAACAATAGGGGTCATCTAGTTGTCATGACCAACCACCACAGCAAGTTTGAAGATCCTAAGCCGAACCCTTGAGCAGTTATTGATTGGAAACCATTTCATCAGTTAATGTCAAGGTGACCTTGACCTAGTGACCTGAAAAACAATAGGGGTCATCTAGTGGTCATGACAAACCACCACAGCAAGTTTGAACATCCTAAGCCAAACCCTTGAGCAGTTATTGATCGGAAACCATTTAACCAGTTAAGGTCATGGTGACCTTGACCTTTGACCTAGTGACCTCAAACACAAAAGGGCTCAAATAGTTATCATGACCAACCACCTAAGCAAATTTGAAGATCCTAACCCAACCCCTTGAGCAGTTACTGATCAGAACCCATTTTACCAGTTAAGGTCATGGTGACCTTGACCTTTGACCTTGTGGCCTTTAAAACAGTAGGGGTCATCCAGTGGTCATGACCAACTACCACAGCAAGTTTGAAGATTCTTAGCCAAACCCTTGAGCAGTTATTGATCGGAAACCATTTAACCAGTTAAGGTCATGGTGACCTTGACCTTTGACCTAGTGACCTCAAAAACAATAGGGGTCATCTAGTGGTCATGACCAACCACCACAGCAAGTTTGAAGATCCCAAGCGAAACCCTTGAGCAGTTATTGATCGGAAACTATTTCACCATTTAAGGTCATTGTGACCTTGACCTTTGACCCAGTGACCTCAAAAACAATAGGGGTCATCTAGTTGTCATGACCAACCACCACAGCAAGTTTGACGATTCTATGCCAAGTCGTTTATTAGTTATCGTTCGGAAACCATCGATCTACCGACCGACTGACCGACCTACCGACCGACCGACCGACATGTGCAAAGCAATATACCCCATTTTAATCAAAAGGGGGGTATAAAAATCATCACTCAAGATGAGCAGTCATCTATTTTTTCTCAGAATATTAACACGCTTAAAATTACAACGAGTCGCCAAAGTGACAACCAACCCCTCTAGGACACAGGTTGACTCTGAGGTTCGAAATAGAAATACGCTATAATTAAAGTCGAAATACCATATAACTGGTCTATAAGGCGTTGGCCCGGTCTGATAGCATGAATGGATATCGTGTATTCACAATTTCTTCCAATAATATTTTTCTAAATATCTCTACAAGCTTGATATTGATATCGGTGAAAGTCATTACTTTCGGTTTTAGAACGCGTAAGTGTGGTAGGTACTATTTTCAGTCAGATATATAACTACTCAGGTGTTTCAGCTTAGAAATATGCCAGACTCCTATAGATTTTGAATGTTATCATATTTGCAAATATTTCACAATAATTCCATAATTGGCAAACAAAATACAGGAAACATTCGTGTATGGTACATATAGAGATACAAAAGAGTCAACAGTGTAGAGAAACCTTCTTTATTGAGGAAATAAAAAGTGGATATCTGGTTCGCACAGCGAGCCGTGGTTGTCTTTACAAACATATCACATTAAAAGCACTTGATTACAGTGTATAGAACAAAACAACAACCTCCAGCTTATCCTCTTTAAACTCACAATTCCAAACAAGTTTAGTCATTTAAGCTGTCATTTAACCCTTTTCCCTATTGGATATTCATATAATAAGTAATGATATGAATACGCATTAGCTGAATTTTATAATAGATCTAGCATATGTGCACATGAAGTATTGCCAAGTGGTAGAAACTAGAGTCAGATCTATTATAATTTCATAAGCAAACAGCAGATCCTGACCAGGGTCTGGGTCTTCTCTCTTTGCAAAGGTGTAGAAAAGCGTATTTATGGAGTAAAGGTTTCAGACAGGTAGCAACTCGATGCAGCACAAAGTAATACAGAAAGCTTCCAAGAAAGCTCTCTGGATAAATTTCAATCTGCATTAGACAATCACCTGTTTTTAACTGGTGCTATTACTTAGCTGATGTACCTTTAACTGGTAGACACACCTTTAACCCTTTCCTCTATGAATATTCATGCAAGAAATAATGACATCATGAATATCAATTGGATTAATTTGTTATAATATCACTAGGACACAGGATTTTTCATCCATGGCAGAAACTGTAGAACCATATCTATATTATACTGCAAGCAAACAGAGCAGACCCTGATCAGACAGCTCCTATAGGAGCCGTCTGATCTGGGTCTACTCTGTTTGCAATGGCGTAGAAATGCGTATTCAGAGAGTAAAGGGTTAAGAACAGAATAGTCTAATCAGGGTCTGCTCTGTTTGTTTATAGAATGATATCGATATGACTCGACACATCCTGCAATGGTAAAATAGGTCTGTGTTCATAGAACAGTTCTGCTAGTAAGTACTCATACATGTACAATGTAACATCATTATTTCTTATATGAATATTCATCAAGTAAGTTGTCAAGGAGGATCTATTTTACTTCCAAAACATGTGTAAACACTATACATGTATAACATGAAACATATCAATATTTAGGTTAAATATAAATTGTTGTTTTATGTTGGAATTTACACCTAAATCAAATTAATTTATTGAGTTTTTGTTAACAATGTGGTTTTTTTCCAATGGTAGGACATACATTGTCATCTTCTCCATCGGTTTGTGTCCAGGATAAATTTAACCATTTACATCATAATTATTTCATGTATATAATTTCCATAAGCACGCCGAACTGACCCTGATCAGATGGCTCCTGTGGGATCCACCTCACCTGGGTCTACTCTGTTTTTAAAAAAAAAACCATGATAAATCATTTGACTGAGGTAAAGATTTACATGCAACTAGAAAGCAGTCAACAGACTCTGCCTCGCCATAGGAGCACATTGATCTGGCTCTACACTGCCTCTCTATAGGAGCACATTGATCTGGCTCTACACTGCCTCTCCATAGAGCACATTGATCTGGCTCTACACTGCCTCTCCATAGGAGCACATTGATCTGGCTCTACACTGCCTCGCCATAGGAGCACAATGATCTGGCTCTACACTGCCTCTCTATAGGAGCACATTGATCTGGCTCTACACTGCCTCTCTATAGGAGCACATTGATCTGGCTCTACACTGCCTCGCCATAGGAGCACATTGATCTGGCTCTACACTGCCTCGCCATAGGAGCACAATGATCTGGCTCTACACTGCCTCTCCATAGGAGCACATTGATCTGGCTCTACACTGCCTCGCCATAGGAGCACATTGATCTGGCTCTACACTGCCTCGCCATAGGAGCACAATGATCTGGCTCTACACTGCCTCTCTATAGGAGCACATTGATCTGGCTCTACACTGCCTCTCTATAGGAGCACATTGATCTGGCTCTACACTGCCTCTCTATAGGAGCACATTGATCTGGCTCTACACTGCCTCGCCATAGAGCACATTGATCTGGCTCTACACTCCCTCTCCATAGGAGCACATTGATCTGGCTCTACACTGCCTCTCTATAGGAGCACATTGATCTGGCTCTACACTGCCTCGCCATAGGAGCACATTGATCTGGGTCTACACTGCCTCTCTATAGGAGCACATTGATCTGGCTCTACACTGCCTCGCCATAGGAGCACAATGATCTGGCTCTACACTGCCTCTCTATAGGAGCACATTGATCTGGCTCTACACTGCCTCTCTATAGGAGCACATTGATCTGGCTCTACACTGCCTCGCCATAGGAGCACATTGATCTGGCTCTACACTGCCTCGCCATACGAGCACATTGATCTGGCTCTACACTGCCTCGCCATACGAGCACATTGATCTGGCTCTACACTCCCTCTCCATAGGAGCACATTGATCTGGCTCTACACTGCCTCGCCATAGGAGCACATTGATCTGGCTCTACACTGCCTCGCCATAGGAGCACATTGATCTGGCTCTACACTGCCTCGCCATACGAGCACATTGATCTGGCTCTACACTCCCTCTCCATAGGAGCACATTGATCTGGCTCTACACTGCCTCGCCATAGGAGCACATTGATCTGGCTCTACACTGCCTCGCCATAGGAGCACATTGACCTGGGTCTACAATGCCTCGCCATAGGAGCACATTGATCTGGCTCTACACTGCCTCTCTATAGGAGCACATTGATCTGGCTCTACACTGCCTCGCCATAGAAGCACATTGACCTGGGTCTACAATGCCTCGCCATAGGAGCACATTGATCTGGCTCTACACAAAGTTTGTTTGACAGAGTATTTCGGTGTACTAGTAATATCTGAGGCTAAACTGCAACCTATTTTCAAACATTGCAACTATCATGATTCAGCCTTTAAGTTTGGCAAAAAAGCTCTACAAATCCTCTCAGTTGCTTTACAAGCAGTAACTGTGTGACATAAATATGTTGTCTAAGTCAGCATTACATTGTTTGACATTTTAACCCTTTTCCTATTGAATATTCATGTAAAAAATAATGACATCATGAATATTTATTACCTGAATATTTATGCTATTTATAGTTACAATATGTTTTGGTATTGGTAGAAACTGTAGAGTCAGACCTATTATAATTGCATAAGCAAACAGAGTAGACCCTGAATAGATGGCATCCCCAGGAGCTGTCCGACCCGGGTCTACTCTGTCCGCAAATGTGTTAAAAGGTGTTTATATGAGCGAAAGGGTTAACCCATTACCCCATTGGCTATTTTTAGATACAACCTCTTTGAATAAATCTACCAAAAAGGAGCATTAACTAAAGAAAAGGAAAATTTTTAGAATTTTGTAGTTTGAAACCATTGTGATAAATAAGGCATTTGCTCCTATAGGAGCAAATGCTCTATTTATCACAATGGTTTCACAAAGTGACTTTTACAGAGTCGTCAAAAGTCGCCAATATGAGGGGATGAATTAAGCTGTATCACACAATTTTGCTGATGTTAGTAAATTTCTAACAGTGAAGATCATGATCAGAAACAACACTTGCAATAACAGCTGAAATGGACAATTTGTCAGGCCTACACAGTATGCAAAGCTACAGGGTACAGTAAATCATGTATAAAGTGACCATTTAACCCTTTCCTCCATAAATTCGCCTTCCTGTGCCTTTGCAAACAGAGTAGACCCAGATCAGACGGTCTTATGGTATGATATAGATACGATTCTACAGTTTCTGCTGTGGTAAAAAATCTTGTGTTAATATACCATTTTAAAAATAAACTTAATTAATAGAAATTGTAGTTATATCTATTATAATTTCAAAAGTAAACAGAGCAGACCCTGATCAGACTACACCTACAAGAGCCATTCAATCCGGGTCTACTCTGTTTGCAAAGGCTTGATAAAGCTTTTATATGAGGGAAAGGTTTAACCCATTCCCGTTTATAGATGCCTTTTGACACCTCTGTAAAAGTCACTTTGTGAAACCATTATGATAAATAGAGCATTTGCTCCATAGGAGCAAATGCTCTATTCATCACAATGGTTTCCATGCTACACAATTCTAAAATTTTCCTTTTAAGTAGTAAATGCTCCTTTTCGGTAGATTTGTTCAAAGAGGTTGGATCTTAAAATAGCCTATATGGGAAAGGGTTAAGGTCAAAGATAATAAACTGATTTCCCAAAAGTTAGAACAACATATATTAAAATATCTAGTCTGATTACATGCACTGTAGACCCTGTCTTAAGCAGCCATCAAAAAGAAGTCTAATAATGGATCTGTAAGGCAAGTGGTTGCTTAACCCACTACAGTAAAACCTCTCTAAACCCGAATTCCAGTAGAGAGAAATTTAGATACTTTGGGCAGGTGGCTGCTCAATGCAGGGTGAAAGAGGAGCTTTCTGCATGACTTTCATCCTGCATTAAGCTGCCACCTGTCCCCAAGACCGATAATTATACTAAATTTAATGTACGATTTAGAGGGGTTTTACTGTACATCATGGGCTATTTTTAGACACAACCTTTTTGAATAAATCTACCGAAAAGGAGCATTAACTAGAGAAAAGGAAAATTTTAGAATTCTGTGGTATGAAACCATTGTGGTTTGAAACCTATAGCAGCAAATGCTCTATTTATCACAATGGTTTCACAAAGTGATTTTTATACTTGTCAAAAGTCGTCAATATGAGGGAATGTGTTAATGCAGGTCAAAAGCAATGCAAAAGTTCCAATAGCAGATTTTTGCATTACTTTTGTCCCGGCATTAAGCAACCACCTGCTTTTTAAGACTCTTATGTTCAATAAATGAATGGCTGTTTAGGGAAAGGTTCTATGGTAATTGTAAACAGGACTTGGACCCCTTTACACTGTATAATTAAGACATGGTAACGTTTGTATGTTTAAGCATAAGTTGGTGAAATAAAGTTCAAAACATTTCCATAACAAGACAATACTATTTGGTGACATGTTACCTATGTATATAAAATGTCATGAAAACTTAAAACAAATTGGTAAAAAAACCCATACTGTCCACGTATTAGTCTGGATCACATTCCAGCAATTCATACGTTTAACCATACAATTTCAGGTATCAAAATATTGTATAGAACTTACATGTTACTAGTAGGTAATCTTTAGTATAACCATTCTTGTTTCGAGACAAAAAATGTTTTCAAGATTTCAACAAAATCATAAATATTTGGTCCACAACAAAAATTGGTGCATTCAAAATTATCTGTAGACCTCTCTGTATTATATTTGTACAACGTACATTGCAATGTAAAATACACTCTTTCGTTACCAAGATTTGAAGTCTGCAAAATTGTTAGCAGCTACAATTTATTATTTTGAAAATAGCTTCCCTTTCCTTTAAAAAATCACAGTATCAGTTAGATCCTGATGAGATGCTGATTTTTTTTTTTTCATTTTATCTTGAGTATTTGCATATTAACCCTTTCCCAGTTCTATGTTTATTACCAATTTCTATACTTACTCAATATTCATTGACAAAATAGTTACAATGAAATACGGAAGGTGGAACATTATAGCCATTTTAGAAAGTAAAGACACAAATCTTTGAAATTCTGTTAGCAAACAGAGTAGACCCAGATCAGATGGCTCCTCTAGGAGCCATCTGATCTGGGTCTACTCTGTTTGCAAATGCGTGAAAACACGTTTATATGAGGGAAAGGGTTAATATTCATAATGTCATCATGTCTTACTTGAATATTTATAGAGTAAATGGTTCAATGATTACTGTGAAGGTTCTGCGGTGTATGTGCAATTCCAAGTTACAAAGAAGTGCTGAATACGATGTAATTTTAATGACTATCCTGCTGAATATCCATAGGCAAAATAATAAATCCTTGAATAATTATTACCTGAATGTGTATGGTATATATCAGATCTATTTAATTTCATCATTTTACAGCAGACCCTGATCAGACTGCTCCTATAGAGTCATCTGATCTGGGTCTACACTGTAAAGGCATTATTATGTAGCAAAAGTTTAACCGTTTACCTCATATAAAGGATATACCTCACATAGATCATTTCTGTAAAGTTTGGTTACGTTTTGCCTTGTGGTTTCAGAGGAAATGTCATTTAAAGCAATTGTTGATGGACAGACGGACGGACGTTCTTACAAATGGATACTTGTTGGGTATTTCCTTTGTTTAAAAGTAGAAGAAGAAACGTAGTAAACACAATAATTATGACACCTATTAATTTGGGGGACATAAAAATTATCTACATGTAATTAATATTCATGATGTCATTATTTCTTACATGAATATGCAACTGGGAACGCATTAATCGGCATAAAAATTGTCTGCTTCATTTAAAAAAATACATTTTTCTTCCATATCTTTTCAGAAAGCAGATTGTTCGATGCTTTATATGATCAGTATCAAACACTGTTGTTCAGCATCTTATTGGGATCAGAACCATGAAATATACATGTGACAACTGTTTTAGTCTAGGTGTTGTTTTTTTTCTATTACATTTTACAAGTTTGTCAAACAATTTTCACCAGGAATCAAATGTCATGCATAGTCTTGTCATATTTAAAAAAACAACTGGGTACACAATGTCATGTAATAAACAAACAAAAATAAGTGATCCCATACTTTTCTCATTTAATAAAAAAAAAAAATGATGACTGGGATAATTTTGTTATGCTAACATGACATCCGTATCATGTATGGTTCAATAGTAATTGTTAAATGTTTACTGTTTAACCCATTCCCTCATATTGACGCCTCTGCAAAAGTCACCTGCCGAAACCATTGTGATAAATAGGAGCAAATGCTCTATTTATCACAATGGTTTCAAACTACAAAATTCTAAATAAAAATTCCTTTTCTCTAATTAATGTTCCTTTTCGTTAGATTTATTCAAAGAGGTTGGAGCTAAAAATAGCCTATGAGGTAATGGGTTAACCCATCAACTTACACCCTTTACTCCACACAAAAACCTTTGGACACCTTTGCAACCAGGGTAGACCCAGATCAGGTGACTTCTGTAGGAGCTGTCTGGTCAGGGTCCGCTTTGTTTGCTTATGCATTTATACTGGTTTCTGCTATGATCAAAATTTCCTTTGTCCATAATTTATGCCGTTATAAATTTCAACTAATAAATATTCATGATGTCATTATTTCTTATATGAATATTCATGAGACAAAGGGTGCTGATGGATATAATAGTTCAAAACATTCCCCTATCATTCACCTACTAGGACAAAAAATCTTATATTAATTTTTATAGTTACCAAGTCATTTAAAAGACTACTTTGTGCAAAAAATAAATTATGTCTTATATAGCAATACTTACATCACAATTTTCTTTTTGGAATGGCACAAATTTCTAGTGAAATTATGGACTTCTTAATAAACATATATGTACATATATCGACAAACATATAAATGTAAATATATAACTCGCTGTAAAAAGTTATGACTGCCTGTAAACCTACAGCATCCTATAATCAAATTATTTTAGCAAACAGTCTGCAAAAGTGGAGCACAGATGTTTCTGAAAGAGAATATACGGTAGTTCATAAAGTAGAACCAGTCTGAATCTTTTGAATGTGGCAAACGAGTGCACTGTCAAATGCAAATAATGCTGACCCAGATCAAAGAGATCCTATAGGAGCTCTCTTTTCAGGGTCTGCCCCATATGCCACTGAACAAAAAAACATTCATCATGGCAGAAAGTAATCTACATTATGTCATAATCAAGCAGAGCATACCCTGATCAGACAGTTCCTACAGCAACCATCTGATCTGGGTCTTCTCTGTTTGCAAAGGTGCTAAATGCCGTCTCTATGGGGAAAAGGGTTAAACCCAACAATAATTTGTTTGGAATGCCAAAGGTTACAGAAGCCATGGGACTGTTTACATAATTGATTGTGTTGTACAAAACATATTATACAAGTTCCTGAACTGCCCTAGGTATCCTAGATGACACTCAATCTCTTCATTCCAAATATTTGTACAGATGATTCATTCAATTTGGGACCATTTTCATAAGTTATGAATCAATTTGGGACCATTTTCATAAGGGCTGTTCCAGGAAAAAAGGCCTTGGGGGGTAGGAACGCCGATGAATTAAAATTTTGTGGGTGGGGGATGATAAAGAGTTAAATTTGTGTTGGTGGGGGTGATATTTTCAATTGTAATTGTGTTGTATTGGGGGTTATTACATATTTCAACTGTAAGGGGGGGGGGGGGGGGGGGGGGGGGGGGCATTAAATACGGTAATTCAATCAGCATTCTGCAGAAACTTTGGGCACAAGATGCTATGTTTGGTGGGTGGGGGTGTAAAATGAAGTATCATGCAGATTCACTTATACATTCAGGACATACCAGACATACATTTGGTCTGACAGTTGAGCAGGAAATAAAACAGTTGAGCAAGAAATGCCACACAAAAATAAAACAGTCCGGCTAAAGCACAATACTAAACCCTTGTTTACATACAGTGGGTTACCCAGAGATTAGATCGGAGAACATTTTAAAGACATAGGGGCACTGATTTTGAAAACGTTTCATCAATTCTATATCTAAATGAGACTGTCTGATCAAGATTAGTGTATTGTAATTAAATTTAAATCTAATGGAGACTATTTTCACTTCATTTCTGACAAATGGTATCAGTTGTCTCATTGACAGAAAATTCTTCCATATCTTGCACACAGCCAAAATTTTGGTCCTGCTGAGGCTCCTGGAGTTTTGGAAACACTAGAACTTAACAATAAATAATTTTTGTCACCGAATTACATATAACAGAATAACAATATATGCTGTCAATATGATTGGCATGCAGAAAACAATTTTGTTGCAAATGCTATATGCATAAAACAGCATATTCATATTTATAGTAAACCTAGAAAGTACTCTTAAACCAGAAATTTCAGTTTTCTTGGTGGTGGGTCGCAAGTTAAATATAAATCTAGTGGCTGTGGGTATCTGACTTATTTTAATTCTCTTGTTTAGGGGGGTAAAAACAATAAAATTGTGTTGGTGGTACCCCTATTTTTGGCCGGCGTTCCTACCCCCCCCCAGGCCTTTTTTCCTGGAATAGCCCTAAGTTTAAATGATACTTATGGAGTAGTAAATAGTGTACATTCTGAGTAACCTGCTCCTCCATGAGCAGTCGGATCACTAGGCTCTGGTGTCTGCACTATTTACCTTAGTTTGTCTGTCAGAATACTTAGGGTATTTCGGGTATGTCATACATACAGTCAAAGCTAATTATAGATACACGTATCAACTCAATTATCCAACAAATCAACAAAAACTGCATTCATTTCTACACATAGAAATCCACTTATACCAAGCATATACATTTTACAGAGTAAAGTTAATGCTGCACAATACAGTACATAGCCTAAACATTAGGTCACAATACCATACAAAGCCTAAAGATTATGTCAGCCAGTCTCCGCTTTTTATTGGTTTGTATTCATTGGTCTGAATACATCAATATGGCACCTGCACAGTCTGCACTCTAAAACTTAAAATGAAAGCAAAAACGATTAGTGTATACCCTCATCAGACAGTTCCCATGGAAACAATCTGATCTGGGTCTACACTATTTGCCTAAAGCTTCAACTGATATACATGTAGTTCTAACCCTGTATCTCATGAATATTTAGAAAGAAACAATGACTGTATAAATATTAATTAGCCACATGTTTATAATGGCATTACTGCACTGGTTGCACAATCAACTTGTAAATAGTGCAGACCCTGATGAGACAGCTCCTGCAGGAGCTGTCTCATCTGGGTCTTCACTATTTACAGGTAGGTATATTGACGTGAATAGCAAGCGAAGGGTTAATCCATTCTTTAGGTTTAAATACATTTAATAATGAATAGACGTGTATTAGTGCAAATAGATGTGTATTAGTGTAAAGTTAAAACTTGTCGGCAACTAAAAGTATTAAAAACAGAAAGTTGCAACATATTTACAACAACATATAAAAGTAAGCATTAACCCACTCCCTCATATTGGCGCCTTTTGACGCCTCTGTAAATGTCACTTTCTGAAACCATTGTGATAAATAAGAGCATTTGCTCCATTTATCACAATGGCTTCAAAACTACACATTTCTAAAAAAAATCCTTTTCTAGGTAAATGCTCCTTTTCGGTAGATTGATTCAAAGAGGTAGGATCTAAATATAGCAAATGAGGGAATGGGTTAATTTTGATACAAATCATTTATACATTTCTGTATCAATATATTTTGTTGGGTTTTAGCCTGCTGCATGTGGATGAGTGATTACTTATGCAAACAGTTTATATCCAGATAAAGATGCCGTGTAACTCAGTGCTTCATCAGGATCCAAACTGCTTGATACTCTGACTGTGTGGTTGAAAATAAACGCAAGAAAATTCAACTGTGACAACCGAAGTCAACAACACTTTCTACCGACAAGATTTGCTCAGCATGGCTAAAGGTTAATAATCCATGCAATGAGCTGTGACATTTTGACTTCAAACAAAAGTTCAATGAATGCATGCGTACTGTCATCCTTATAAATTTGAGAACAAGATGAAGAGCATTGCAACTGATGTTGTGTGCCTCTCTGGGAAAAGTCTATATTTTCAATAGGGCAATCTGCCAATACACATTCTAATGTTATAAATGGTTCTTCATATTTTTTATGGAGCCACCTGATCAGGGTCTGCTCCGTTTGCTTACGAAATCATATAGATCTGATTCTACAGTTTCAGCCATGGCCACAATTTCCTGTTGTCATTAGAATTTCATAGGCAAACAAAGAAGACCCTGATCAGATGGCCCCCTACAGGAGCAGTCTGATCTGGGTCTACTCTATTTGCACAGGCATAAAAAGGTGTTTATATGAACGAAAGGGTTAACCAACCACTAGGGCTGAAACAAGTACAAATTTTGTACCTAGGTATCCGACAGATAATTACCCGCAGGTACCCGTTTATACCCGTCTATATAGATTACTCTAAGTGCCCATAAGCATAAGAAAGTGTTGTCTCCCGTATAAGTGTTTTAATTGGACTAAAACGTAGATGCAGATGTTTAACGGGTAATGAATTTGTACCCAGATACTGTCAATTTTCTACCCTACTCGTGGATTCTCTGGTATTCGTTTCAGCCCTACCAACCACTCATGTTTATTCATTAATTGATTACTTTAGAGAGGTTTTACTGCAATTGTTATATGTAAAACAAAATATTGCAACACATCAATTCGAAAATAATGAAACTGTTTTAGAGCGCAACACAGTATGTTATCTCATGTTGAGACAAGCAAAACTTACTGAATCCATACCTCATTTACATCGAAAAATAAAATATATGAGGTAAGGATTAAGTGGGAGTGGTGGTCCAGTGGTAGGACGTTGGACTTGGGATCGAAGGGTCCCCGGTTCGAATCCTGCCATCGGACTATCAGAATTTTTCTGAGCAAAAAATGCATCCCACGTTTGCTCCTCTCCACCCAGGTGTATAAATGGGTACCTGTGAGGGAAATAAGCCAATGTGCCATGGCTGCCTTGGGCGCCGAATGTTAATGGCCAACTTATAACCCAGTGATTGGGGGGTAAATTGTGAAGTCGGGAGAATATGTACACTGTATATAGTTCCAGACTATAAACCTCACCTTTACCTTTTACCTTTTAAGGATTGTGTATACATGTATATGCTGTAGTTAAAGAGATGTAGGAATGGCATTTGTAAAATCCCTAATAAGTCTTCTCATGATTAAGAAACAAGTGTGTGCTGGTTCAAAGTCTGTGTACCATTTTGGCATGTTTAGGCCCCTGATGGGGTGGGGAAAATACATTTTAGTCAATGGAAGCAATAACAACACAAATGTATAACTGAACAATAAAATCATCCATAAATTAAAACTGCGATCATACTTTAAAGCTAACATCAACAACAACATAAATATTTCCAAGGACTGTTTAAACTATATAAAAAAGTGTTTCACCTCCCTTCAGAATTTATATGAGAAGACCATTGGAAGTTCATTGCAGTACCACAAGAAGTGTTGTTCTGCATTAACAAGCCTCCTGCTTATAAAGACACTCAAGTTACTTCAGTAAGCAGTCCCTGGAATGTTCTACAGTACTAGTACATATACAAATGGACACGTTACAAGAAATAAAGCTCTTCCCATTGCACCATTATTCTTTGTTAACAAAAACAGTAAAGTGTGTCTCTCTCTAACAGAAACAAGGAAACATAACAGAAAAAAAAAATTTGCACCAGGATTAATTAACCCTTTGCCTGCTAATCGTGACATAGCTGGAATTTGAAAACAGCTTTGATCCAAACTAGAGACCTAGTAACTCAATGCCTCATCAAGATCCTAGCTGTTTGACACCCAGTCAACAGTTTCTCAAATGCTAGGATAAACCGTAAGTAACTAAAGATAGAGCTCGTGCACTAGGACTTACCCTGAAAGTTTGAGTCGCAATTGATTTTATAAGGATTTGCCCTAAAAATTGTTAAAGATGAGAGTTTATGCAGATATCATTTTCATAACAGGCAAAGGGTTAGCAAAGATCAGGGTCCATGCTTATAAAGCTTTTTAGTTGAGTCTGAGATCGTTCTCAAGCTTTTGATTGGTCTGATTTGAGTTCTCAAGTTTTGATTGGTCAGATTTGAGCCAAAGGCTCAAATCTGACCAATCAAAAACTTGAGAATGAACTCAGACTCAACTAAAAGTTTTATAAGAATTGCCGCAGGACTCCTACACAAACACAAGATCACCCCAAGTATAGTTCAGTAAATAAATATGATTAAAGTCAAATGTGAGATTTCAGTAAACACACATGACTAAAGTGAAATGTGAACTGATAGTACCCCTACCAAACAAACAGACAATGTGCAAACATTGCTAATCACTTTCAACACTAAAATAATTTCTATTTCTTTATATACTATGTTATATATCTCCCTTATGAAACATTAAAATTTCTTCCTATAAGAAATTATTACAGGTAAAATTAGTAAAATCTATGGTATATTTGTTCAAGTAACAAATGACTAATTGGTTGAGGTATTTCTACAGTATTTAAACATGTAAAATCGTCAGTAATTTTGGTGTAAGTCAGTCACCTGTCACATATAAAAAGGATCTCACACAAATGAATACACCAAGTAGACTACAAATACAACTAAAGCAAAAAATCTGTCATGATTTTGAGTGATCTTTTAAACCCGTTACTCCACTGACACATCTTTTGACGCAATTGCAGAGTAGACCCCTGCAGCACCAGGGTCTGCTCTGTTTGCTTATGAAATAATATAGCTGTGATTCTATAGTTTCTGTCAATAAAACAATCCCTTGTTCTTAACCCTTTCAGCGCCGCATTCGAATAAATGCACCACGACAAGGCGGCGTCTGATCAGGAACTTCACTATTTGTCTCAATCTCTAATTCTATATATGAGCTTTATTCCTTTGAAATTTGCATTTATTTATCTCATTTTCTTTTTTTACTGAATGATTTAACAAACTTTGATTGCAGACGACAATTGGAAATTTGGCGCCGAAAGGGTTAAAGCCATTATAAAACTTCATTTAATTCATGCTGATCATGGTTTTTGAACAAACAACATAGAAAATCCACTTTAACCCTTTTGCTGCCACATTTCTTCAAATATTGTCGTCTGCTACAATTTTCATTTAATTTTCTCCCATATCCTTACAAATAAACATGAACACAGTAAGAAACACTTAGGGTCCTGACGAGAAGCTGAGTTTCTCAGTCTCACCTTGATCAAAACTGTTTACATAAGTAATCACAGACGTGACATGGGCAGCAAAACAGTTAACCCTTTCCCTGTTCTATGTTTTATTCCAAATTTTATACCTACTGAATATTCATGGACAAAATATGGAAGGTGGAAAATTTTAGCAAACAGAGCAGACCCTGATCAGATTGATTGTTTTGATTAACGTCCGTCTCTGCTCACTATGGGCTAATTGGACGCCCTTGAGAGAGGGGAGAAGATACAGAGAAACCCAGGTACGATGCCCTACTCTTATTATCGACAGAGTTTTTCTGCTTCTTTTAGATGCTCAGGTGAAGCACTGATACATCGGACCTTGATGTAGAGTCTCGTCCGAAGGACTTCCCTGATCAGACTTCTCCTATAGGTCTTATCACAGTCTACTCTGTTTGCAAACGCATGAAAACATGTTTATATGAAGGAAAGGGTAAAAGAATCTGTAGTAGACAGCAATTGATTATCTTGCAAAGAGTGGAATGATGAATCGAAACATGTATAAGAATCCTTTACATAAAAATAAACAAACACAGAAGCACCCTGCCAAAACTGATAAATGTTACTTTTAGCACAACTGTCTAATGTCTAATGAAACACAAATCACTTCTAACTAACCAGTGTAAACACAACCGTATGCAACAAAGTGTAGGTCTGTACAGTAACCTCTGTAAAATAAATCTCCACAACAACGCTATAGTCTCGGATGGAACCTTCCAAGTTCTAAAACCACATGTATGATGTACTGTAAATTTAGGAAATCTCTCCACTCATCAAGTTTGTAAAGCCAAAGAAGTACACGATTTCATTTACAGTGAAACCCTTCTAAACCGGAATTCGAGTAGAGATGAATTTAGATACTTTTAAGCAGATGGCTGTTTAGTGCTGGGTGAAAGTCATACAGCAAGCTCCTAGAGGAGCTTTCTTCATGACTTTCACTCTGCATTAAACTGCCATCTGTCTCCATGACCGATATTTATACAAAAATTAGTGTCCAGTTAAGAGGGGTTTTACTGTACTTCAAATAGAGTAGAAAATATGTTAGCTCCTTATCCAATTGCTCCTGAAGGAGGGGTTGGATCTGGGTCTGAACTATTTGCCTCAGTCCATCTGAATATTAACCCATTCCCTCATATTGACGACTTTTGATGACTCTGTAAAAGTCACTTTGTGAAACCACTGTGATAAATAGAGCATTTGCTCCTAAGGGAGCAAATGCTCTATTTATCACAATGGTTTCAAGCTAATAATTCTAAAATTTTCCTTTTGTCTAGTTAATGCTCCTTTTCGGTAGATTTATTCAAAATGGTTGTATCTAAAAATAGCCTATGAGGTAATGGGTTAAGGATAATAATTACAGTATCTCAATAACAAATCTCATAGTTATATCAGAACCTAATTAGATGAATAAACTCATCTGATGAACAGAAATGGTTTTGTTGAATGAAAAACAAACATTGCAAGACCAAAACTAAGTCTTGAAATAGAAAAAAATAGTTTCATGTCAAAACTTAAATTTAACCCTTTCCCTGTTCTATGTTTATTCCAAATGTCAATACCTACTGAAGATTCATGGACAAAATAGTTATAATGAAATATGGAAAGTGGAACATTGTACCTATTTTAGAAAACTAAATAAACAGATCTATCAAATTCCATTAGCAAACAGAGCAGATCCTGATCAGACGGCTCCTATAGGAGCCGTCTGATCTGGGTCTACTCTTTTTGCAAATGTGTGAAAATGTGTTTATATTATGAGGGAAAGGGTTAATACAAGATACCAGTATAAACCTGTAGCAAGCCCAGTTAATGTAAATATTACTATCTTTTTCAATTAAAACAAGATGTGCTCGTGGAACACTATGCCATCGATATGGCCTTTGAAATTGATGTACGGCCTTGACCTTAAAAAATCACCCCTAAAAGAGTTTGCCTTCATAAGTTGCACCTGTATGCCAGGTTTGAAGTATGAATGTGCAATGGTGACAAAATTATCGCAAACGTAACAGTTAGGGACAAACAGACAAACCAAACAACCAACAGTTGTGACAGACAAACCAACAGACAGAGCAAAACTAATATGCCCCCTGATCACAGATCAGAGGGGGCATATTTTTTTTCCAAAGGCATTCTCAGCTTAACCAGTATTTATACTGATAAGGCACTAATTTATGCACATCATCAGGATCTAATCTGTGTGCAAAGATTACCAGAAATACCGTGGCTTGCTAAAGACTGAACAACACACTTTCTGCTAAAAAATCAAATGTATAAATTATGCAGACCTATGTACTGTCACTACCGACTATGAAGTAAAATCTGTTCACAACACTAAACCTTTGCCTGATGATCCCGCTTAGAAGCCTTAACCCTTTACTCCATGAATATTCATGTAAGTAACTATGACATCGTGAATATTAATTAGATTATTTTTTTAAATAGCATATTAACTTCTATAGGAGCCATCTGATCTGGGTCTACTCTTTTGCAAAGGTGTAGAAAGGCATATTTATGGAGGAAAGGGTTAATGCCTTTGTAAAAGTAGAAGACCCTGATCACACAGCTCCTGTAGATTTTCTACTGCCAAGGCCATAAATTACTTATATCTTAATAATACAAGAATTAAAATTGATTAATATTCATAATGGGGAGAATTTTATATGAATATTCATCTGGTAAAGATTCAATTGTAATTATGCAAGAATATCATACATATGTTACTCTCATCAAATACAACCAAACTTTGACTTTTGCTAGAAAGCCAAACACATTGCAATACCATTATCTGACTAAAATACAGCTTAACCCTTCACTCCATAAACACGCTTTTCTATGCCTTTGCAAACAGAGTAGACCCAGATTAGACAGCTCTTGTAGGAGCTGTCTGATCAGGGTCTGCTCTGACTGCTTTAGAATTAATATAAGATCTGATTCTACTGTTTCTGTCTTGACCAAATTCACTGTTTTCATGTGCCATTATCAAAATTAATCTAATTATTATTCATGATGTACTCATTTCTAATATAAATATTCATGAAATAAAGGATTAAAAACCAAAGTCTTACATGACCTACAAAAAGAGACTCTTTTCAGTTTAAATACCAAGCTACAACTATCATTTGTCACCTTTCTATAGTCACATAATGAGGTAAAGATGATAGCCAAAGGCGGATAACTCTTGTCAATTCCTATGTAAAAATCAAAGGCAGATAACTCTTGTCAGTAAGTAAGTAACTTTGATCGGCCTTTTATGTCCCTTGTAGACCTGTCTTATGTACTGTCGCATTCAGGGTCACTTTTTGCATCCTGATACAGGTTTTTCATATTCGTGTTAATCTGAAATTAAAAAATAATTAATTCATCATTAAAACATATTTTATGTTAAGACATAAAACAATCAAAAAATCTTTAGGACATGTTACCAAATGTGAATATCATCCATGCTCTCAAATCTAAATAGATAGTAAAAGAGTATTCGACAAAACATTTAAGACTCCTGACTGAAGAGGTGTGATGAAATTAGTGTGATAATTTGTCGGATACAGTAAGACACTTTCACACTGTAAAGTTAAATAATGGAATACTGATGCCTTAAGTTCATGTACACTGCTGAAAAACAACATTGAAAATGGGAACACTAGCCTGGGTCCCCACCCTTCGCCAAACCATCAAGATACCAACTCACAAGGCAGAGCTCAATTCAGTAAAGCAAAAAATGATATCTACCAATAGCTTTGACAATTAGGTTTTTCAGATTAAACAATGCATTCTTAATTCTCGGCCAATAACCATTGTTTTAACAGACAACAGTTTGTCAAAAACTTTAACAAATTAGAAGAAAAAAATTACAATAGATTAGGGGTTTTGCAGACATTATTTTTCAACAAGATAAGGTTTAACGAGATGTGTTTGTGAAACACTATGCACCTTGATGACATGACCTTTGACCTTGATGCATGACCTTGACCTTATTAAGTCACCCCTATAAATGTTAGCCTCCATAAGTTGCACATGCATGCCAAGTTTGAAGGATGTATGTTGAATGATGATCTAAAGTTATCGCCAACCTAAATTTGACCTGTAATTTGACCTTTGACCTTGATGTATGACCTTGACCTTAATAAGTAACCCCTAAAAATGTTTGCCTCCATAAGTTGCACATGCATGCCAAGTTTGAAATATGTATATGCAATGGCTACAAAATTATTGCCAACGTTATTGCCAAGTTTGAAACAGACCAACCAACAAACAGACAGCAAAAACAATATCCTCCCTTCGATAATTTCATCATATACAATGATACCATTATCTTAAAATCAGCCCCCCCCCCCCCCCCCCCTCCCTTTTGATAATTTTATGATATCATGAAAATGATACAACTATTTTAAAATCAGTCCCATAAAATTCTGTTTTAGGCAATATTAAGGCTGATCTGATATATATGTTTCTTTAAGTCATACCTCTTCTAAAATTTTCATGTTTGCTTTCAATATGGTTTGCATATGTTGAGCTGAGGATTCTTTCACTGCTGACTGTAAATAAAACATACTGCCTAGGGTGTGGTCTCTGAAAAAACAAGCAATAACATTCATTATTAATGAAAAGAAACAATGAGGAGAAAATCAATGGTGACTACTTGACCAATTCATTGACCTTCAGGATACTACAGTGCTCCCTCTCTACAACGACACCCTTTGGGATACGAAGATTGTATGTGTTGTTCAGAGGGAGTTGTTAAAGGGAGGGAAAATCAAACATAATTGGCTTGTTTGCAGATCCCTAAATAAGGTGTGTTTCGAGAACTAAAACCGTTATGCCTCTATCAAACCCTATATTGTGACCACTCTTTAGAATCGTCACTTTGTGACGATTCTAAAGAGTGGTCACAACATAGGGTTTGATGGAGGCATAAAGAAAATACGATGGAAAAAAGCTGTTTCCTGAGTCTTGAGTTTCGGAAACAGTGACATGCGTTGTTGTAAGGAGGGAATCGTTATTGAGAGGGCCGTTGTAGGGAGGGAGCACTGTACTGGTCAATGTGTGACAAAGTTACAACCTCTGCAAACAGATGAGACACCATTTCATCTGGACCCTGTCAAATCTCAAAATGTTTCTACAAGAAAAAGCAGGGAAAAAACCTATAATTCAGATAACAGACAACAAATCTAGCAGACAAAACTATACTGTTAATTGTACACTGTTAATTTGGGTTTGCTATGAGTGTTCAATTATGAGATGATATAGATCTGATACTACAATTTCTGCAATGGCCAAAAAGTCATATGTTAGCATGCCAGTATCAACTAGAACTAACACTGAAGGTGATTGATACCCCCACCCACCACCTTGTCAAAAGATCCAATGACTTCAATACAAAAGGCAACAGCTCAATAATCCTTTCATCCACACTTGTGGAAAGAATTTTTTTTAAAGTCCAATCAAGGAATAACTCAAATCAAAATTATGTCACACACATCTACACATCATTATAAATGCAAATGCAAAATTTGAGGTTCAATGGTGAAGAAATGTATAAGTGGTATTACTCGAGAAGTTATGCTCTGGACAAAAAAAGTAATTATGAAAAGTAACAAAGGGGAATAAATCCCTCAAAAATGAATACCGAGTTACAGTCTTGCTGACTGCACATCCTCTCATCACCCTCTAACCATACATAAAGTTTCACAGATGTGCCTACACTGCTTGAGGAGTTATGCTCTGGACAAAATATTTCTTCTGAAAAGTAACTAAGGGGAATAACTCCCACAAAATGAATTTAGAGTTACAACCCTTGTTGACTACACATCCTCTTATCATCCACTATCCATACATACAGTTTCAAGGTTGTGCCTACAATACTTGAGAAGTTATGCTCCGGACAAAAAATTGCTTAGATCTGAAAAGTAACTAAGGGGAATAACTCTGTCAAAAATGAATTTAGAGTTACAACCCTTGTTGACTGCACATCCTCTCATCACCCTCATAATGTGTACCAAGTTTGAAGACAATATCATTAACAATTTTCAAGAAAATAATATGTCCCAAAAATGTGTCCCAAATAGAGACAAAATATTAAGTTAAAAAGAGGCATAATTCTGTCAAATTTTGTGCAAGAGTTATGAAACATGGAGAAGACTGTCACCATATAACACTTATAACATGTATAAAGTTTGAAGGTGGTATGAAAGATAGTTGTCAAAAAAAAAAAGCAAATGTCCCGGAAAAACCCGAGTGACGGACGATGGATGGAAGGACGGACGGACAAGGTGATTCCTATATAGCCCCCACCACAGGTAGTGGGGGTATAAAAACAAGCAAATTCATAGAATTCATATCCCCTGCCAAAGGTATTACCTAGTAAATAGGGCGGGGGTGAATCTTTAGATAATCAATTTAAAACATGAGGGCTATGACAGCCCTGGATTGCACAACCAGGTTTTACTTGTCTTTGATAGATATTTTGACTAACTTTATGAATATTGGGCCAAATTACTGCTTTCTATTGGGGCAATCTTTAATAATAGTGTACATGTTTTGATACTGAATGAGCCACAGCAAGGGGAAATGTGTGAATGGATAATCAATCATAGCTGTACATAAGAAGAACAATCAGCAACTAGAGGTTTTTGTAAAAAAAACCGGATGTCTCCCCTCTAATAAAAACAATATGTAAAGGGAAATCACTAAAAATGTTATGGTCTTGATGAATGATACTTCCCCTCATTATGCGTTTTCCACACTACATTTTTCAAGAAGAAAATGATAACAGCTAATAACTCCAAAAATACTGATACCAGATTTATGGCCCTTGTGCATGACACTTACTTTCATCATGCTCTTTCCAAAAATAAAATGTCATTCCAATAGCATCAGTCGAACAGGAGTTATTGATCGGCCAAAAAATGTAACAAAGGGCAATAACTCCAAAAGAATTGAAGCCAGAATTATGGCCCTTGTTCATGACACTTTCTCTCATCATGCTCTTTCCATGTATGAAGTTTCAATACGATGGCAAGAGCCATGTAGGAGTTATCGTCCGGACAAGAAAGAATTAAACAAATGTACATGGGGCAATAACTCTAAATTTATTGAAGCTCGAGTTAAGGATCTTATGCATGACACTTTCTCTTATTATGATCGTTCCATGTATGAAGTTTCACTCCAATGGCATGTGTCACATAGGAGTAATCATCTGGACAAAAAGTCGTGATTTTTTTTTACAAGGGCAATAACTCCAATATTAGTGAAGCCAGAGTTATGGACCTTGTGCATGACACTTCCTCTCGTTATGATCTTTCCATATATGAAGTTTCAATCCAATGGCATAAGCCATATAGAAGTTATCGTCCGGACAAAAAAGTGTGATTTTTTTACACAGGGCAATAACTCCAATATTAGTGAAGCCAGAGTTATGGACCTTGTGC
This sequence comes from Azorinus chamasolen, assembly GCA_963576725.1. Classification (NCBI taxonomy): domain Eukaryota; kingdom Metazoa; phylum Mollusca; class Bivalvia; order Cardiida; family Solecurtidae; genus Azorinus; species Azorinus chamasolen. The sequence goes on from OY755239.1 coordinate 80,190,442, forward strand.
ATGACACTTCCTCTTGTTATGATCTTTCCATATATGAAGTTTCAATCCAATGGCATGAGCCATATAGAAGTTATCGTCCGGACAAAAAAGTGTGATTTTTTTACAAAGGGCAATAACTCCTATATTAGTGAAGCCAGAGTTATTTTCCTTCTGCATGACACTTCCTCTCGTTATGATCTTTCCATATATGAAGTTTCAATCCAATGGCATCAGGCATATTGAAGTTATTGTCCGGACAAAAAATTATGATATTTTTTACAAAGGGCAATAACTCCAATATTAGTGAAGCCAGAGTTATGGACCTTGTGCATGACACTTCCTCTCATCATGATCTTTCCATATATGAAGTTTCAATCCAATGGCATGAGCCATATAGGAGTTATCGTCCGGACAAAAAAGTGTGATTTTTTTTTACAAAGGGCAATAACTCCAATATTAGTAAAGCCAGAGTTATGGACCTTGTGCATGACACTTCCTCTCATTATGCTCTTTCTATATATGAAGTTTCAATCAACTGGCATCAGGCATATTGAAGTTGTCGTCCGGACAAAAAGTGTGACAGACAGACGGACAGACGGACATACTAACAAATGGGTAGTTGTGTGACTTTTTCCTTTGATCTTTTCTTGTGGGACTAGTCCCACAAGAAAAACTATTTTTGGCTCTAACTTTGGAAAAGAATGATCTGGAAGCTAACCCTAACCCTAACCCTATGTCCCACAACTGGCCAGGTTAATGTCACAAGAAATGGCCAGGTTAATGTCACAAGAGATGGCCAGGTTAATGATTTTACTTGTGCGACTAGTTAGAAAAAGTCACACAACTACCCATTGGTGAGTGCGGACGGACAGACAGACGGACATACTAACAAATGGGTAGTTGTGTGACTTTTTCCTTTGATCTTTTCTTGTGGGACTAGTCCCACAAGTAAAACTATTTTTGGCTCTAACTTTGGAATAGAATGATCTGGAAGCTAACCCTTACCCTAACCCTATGTCCCACAACTGGCCAGGTTAATGTCACAAGAAATGGCCAGGTTAATGTCACAAGAGATGGCCAGGTTAATGATTTTACTTGTGCGACTAGTTAGAAAAAGTCACACAACTACCCTTTGGTGAGTGCGGACGGACGGACAGACGGACAGACGGACAGACAGACAACTCTCACGAAAACAATATGTCTCCCCCATATAAATATGGGGGGAGACATAACTATAGATAAATAATTTTCTACATTTCTCTGCCAAACCATATCTTGTTGATACACATTATAACCCTATCCCTCGTGATCAAACATGTGAGAAATGATGAATGTATGAACATGCATCAGCATTCCGAACAAGGGAAATTTTTGACGATGGCAGAAGCTCCAGAATCAAATCTATATTATTTCATAAGCAAACAGAGCAGATCCTGACCAGAAGACTCCTACAGGAACCTTCTGATCTGGGTCTACTCTATTTGCAAAGGCGTGTCTAATAGTACCAATAAGATAAGTGTTCCAAAGAGGAATACGAGATTTGCATTGATCAGATGTCCTCTGATCTATACATGTAGTTCTGGAACCTGGCAAAGTAGCTTACCTAAATTGATCACGTCTACTAGTTGACCAAAGCCCATGTGATTCCATTTTGGCTTCCAGATCAAGGATTTTGTACGTCAGGACAATGGATGATATGATTAGAAACAAGACACTGAAATAAACAACAATTTCATAAACATACAAAACATTTACATGCATATGAAATACATGTTGAGACTGAATAAACTCTTCATCTTCAATAAATTCTACTTTAAACTATAGAGCCTGAATCAATTACACAGTAAATCCTTACGTAAATGTACAGTGTTTAAAGCAACACGTGTGTCAACTGTCAGCAAAGGTGTGACAGACACACGGAGAGTCAGATGGAAAGACAGACAGCTAAGCAGAAGATAAATAAACATGGGTTTCTTTAAAAGCAAATAATTGCTTAATGCAGGACAACAGTAATGCAGAAAGCTCCTATGGGAGTGTTCTGTATAACATTTGTCCTGCATTTAAGCTACCATCTGGCATAATCCTTTACTCCACGAATATTCATGCAAGAAATAAGGCATCATTAATATAAACTAGAATTGTTTTTGATACAAAAACTGATGTCTCCCCCTCCCCCACCACCACTAAATTTTCCAAGTAAAAATTTCAAAGTCCAATAATTGTGCAGAAAATCATCAAACCGGAACTGGAATAAGATATGTACACCTAGACATGGTGCTGATCAATCCTATGAAGTTTCATGAAAATGCGACAAAAGATTTTTGAGAAACCGCGTAGACAAAATTTTCCATGTAAAAACTTCAAAGTTCCATAACTCTGCAGAAAATCATCAAACCCCTATCTTTCCCCCTGGCCAGTTTTTCCCCCGGGGAAAAAAAGGCCTAGTCAGTTTTTTCTCCCCCTAGTCCAGTTTTTCCCCCCCTCCTCAGCCTGGGGGGAAGAATGGGCCTAGGCCTTTTTTCTCCCATGTGAATTGATTTTATCTTTTCAGATAGGGGGGAAGAAATAGCCTAGGCCTTTTTTTCTCCCCTGAAAAGATACAATCAATTCACAGGGGAGAAAAAAAGGCCTAGGCCATTTCTTCCCCCCCATCTATAAAGATACAATCAATTCAAAGGGGAGAAAAAAAGGCCTAGGCCATTTCTTCCCCATCCCCTATCCGAAAAGATACAATCAATTCAAAGGGGAGAAAAAAAGGCCTGGGCCATTTCTTCCCCCCTATCTAAAAAGATAAAATCAATTCACAGGGGAGAAAAAAAGGCCTGGGCCATTTCTTCCCCCTATCTAAAAAGATAAAATCAATTCACAAGGGAGAAAAAAGGCCTAGGCCATTTCTTCCCCCCTATCTAAAAAGATAAAATCATATCAAAGGGGAGAAAAAAAGGCCTGGGCCATTTCTCCCCCCCCTATCTGAAAAGATAAAATCAATTCACAGGGGAGAAAAAAAGGCCCAGGCCCATTCTTCCCCCAGGCTGGGGAGGGGGGAAAAACTGGACTAGGGGGGGAAGAAACTGACTAGGCCTTTTTTTCCCCGGGGGAAAAATAGGCCTAGGCCTTTTTTTTCCCGGGGAAAAATAGGCCTGGGCCTTTTTTTTCCCCGGGGAAAAACTGGCCAGGGGGAAAGATAGGACTGTTACACCGGAACAGGAATAAGATATACACAAAACTGCTAAGTGTGCAAAGAATATTAGTATTCACTGGATTACAAGTGAGCAGATACTTACAGAACTGTACAGATTGCCAGCAACAGGTTAGTCCTTGGAATGCTGAAAATGGCAAAAAGAAATGAGCCCCGTTTTACGAAAAACAACAATTACCCCTTTCAACACTGAATTTTCAAACAGGAATAGCTTGGTGGACATTACCAATCTCTGCTTGACAATACATGCTGTTTCCCTCTATGGGGGTGATATTTAAATATTATCTAATCTTTACAAGCATTTACAAAATAATTGTTTACCTAAATGTGTCAAAGTTCATCTTTCATTCATTTCTCTTTCAAAATGTGATCAGCATGTCCAACATTTGGATCCTGATGAGACTTGTCTCACCTGGATCTGTCCAACATTTGGATCCTGGTGAGTCTTGTCTCACCTGCATCTGTCCAACATTTGGATCCTGATGAGACTTGTCTCACCTGGATCTAAACTGTTTGCAAAAGTCATGTGTTTACCCCATAGATTCTAGTTAACCATCTGAATACAGGAAGTGACTGTACTAACATTTGCAAACAGTGCAGATCCAGATCAGAGATCCTACAGGAGTCATTGGATCAAGATTCAAAATCCTCTAGTACTGATTTTTTATCTTTTATCTTTGATAGGTCATTCTATTTGAATATTCAGCATTAAAACAGTTTTGCACTTAGCACTCAAGTATAATCTTTTTTCAGGTTGCAGTAGCCTCATACATATACCAAACTTACTGAACTCCTCACTGTTTGTAACCATAGCTTTCAGTACAGTAAAACCTCTCTATAACGGCCACTAAATTACATCAAGTATTTTATGTTCAAGGCAGGTGGCTGCTTAAAGCAAGCTGAAGGTAAAACAGAACGCTCCTATAGGAGCGTTCTGTTTCACTTTCAACTTGCTGCCACCTGCCCTAAATACCAACTAATTAACATGATTTAATGGCCGTTATAGAGAGGTTTTACTGTATAACCTTTTCCAGGTTGCAGTCGCCTCATATCGGACTCCACAACTCGACACAGTATGTTTGTAATGGTTACTGTAATTAATTTACCCTAAGTATCTAGACAGACAAGCTTTAGGCAAACAGTGCAGATCCAAATAAAACTGCTCCTGAATGAGCCTGTTGATCAGTGTCTGCACTGTTTGCTCCTGAAGAAGGAGTCTGTTGATCAGTGTCTGCACTGTTTGCTCCTGAAGGAGCCTTTTGATCAGTGTCTGCACTGTTTGCTCCTGAAGGAGCCTTTTGATCAGTGTCTGCACTGTTTGCTCCTGAAGGAGCCTTTTGATCAGTGTCTGCACTATTTGCTCCTGAAGGAGCCTGTTGATCAGTGTCTGCACTGTTTGCTCCTGAAGGAGCCTGTTGATCAGTGTCTGCACTGTTTGCTCCTGAAGGAGTCTGTTGATCAGTGTCTGCACTGTTTGCTCCTGAAGGAGTCTGTTGATCAGTGTCTGCACTGTTTGCTCCTGAATGAGCCTGTTGATCAGTGTCTGCACTGTTTGCTCCTGAAGGAGCCTGTTGATCAGTGTCTGCACTGTTTGCTCATGAAGCAGCCTGTTGATCAGTGTCTGCACTGTTTGCTCATGAAGCAGCCTGTTGATCAGTGTCTGTTTGCAAATGCATGAAAAGGTAATGGGAAACGGTTAATTAGTGCATCACTAATTTCCTTACAGACCACTTACAAATTACCCAAGTATTGCCTACCTTTGTAGTTTAACAGCTGATGTACGTAAGGCTGCAAATGTTTTACGTCTGTCTATACCTGTGGATATACAACATGTTCATAACACTCACCTAGTAAGTTATTATAATGTAAATCAATATATATGTCTTTGAAAATTGTGTTACAAAAATGCAACCATGGTAGGTCCACTTCTCATGAATAATGCCTTATGTCTGAATGAAAGTCGTCCATTTTTTCTTGCAGAACTGACAATTTTCTACAGCAAACAAGTCCTAACAACAAATCTTAATCATGGCATGTGAATGAAGGAATGTTTGGTCCAAGCAAAACCTGTAGAATCAGATCTATACTATTCCATATGAATCAGAGAGGACACTGATCAATCAGCTCCAACAGGATCTGGGTCTAATCAGTTTGCAAAGATGTTAAAATATGCATATATATATAAATGGAAAAGAGGTATGCTAGTACCATTAAGCTTAGAAACCACACAAAAATAATAAAATATATATAATGTAAAAATTAAAATTTCTGTATCTAGTTCTACATGACATGACATTAAACATATAATACAAGTTGCATTATCATTATGCAGAAACTGATTTCCATTTAACCCATTACCTCATAGGCTATTTTTAGACCCAACCTCTTTGAATAAATCTACCAAAAAGGAGCATTTACTAGTGAAAAGGAATTTTTTAGATATGTGTAGTATTGAAACCATTGTGATAAATAGAGCATTTGCTCCTATGGAGCAAATGCTCTATTTATCACAATGGTTTCATAAAGTGTCTTTTATAGAGGCATCAAAAGGCGTCAATATGAGGGAATGGATTAACCCATTGACTGCTAGAGCTAGTTTGATTGGTATTTGTAAACGGTGTAGAACTAGAAGGAGGAGTTATTGTTACTTTCAGCAAAATCTATCCTACAATAATTAATCCTTTCCCTGTTACATATTTATGTAAGAATAAAATGACATCATGAATATTAATCAGATTATCTTTTATAATGACATATCTGGCTCTTGGTTCAGGCAAAAACTGTAGAATTAGATCTTTATTATACTACAGCCAAAGAGAGCAGATCCTGATTATACCACTCCTACACGAGTCATCTTTATATAATCTGGGTCTACTCTATTTGAAAATGATTGAAAAAAAGGCTTTTAACCCTTCGCTTGCTGAATTTTAACATACATTTCTCCTTCTTTACCCATGCCCTGTTGTATAATTACATATATCTTCACTGTGTACACGTGTTTCGCTGTTCAATCACTGCTGTGGAGTGTACTGGTTGCACAATCAATTTGTAAATAGTGCAGACCCTGATGAGACAGCTCCTGCAGGAGCTGTCTCATCTGGGTCTTCACAATTTACAGGTAGGTATATTGACGTGAATAGCAAGCGAAGTGCTAAGAGGGAAATTAGGGTCAATCAACGAAAGTAACATTCAACCTTCGAAAGTCATCACTGAATTTGAGGCAACTGAATTTATCCCTTTCCGGTTCCATATTCATGTAAGAAATAATGACATCATGAATATTTATTAGCTGAATTTTCAAAATGGCTTATGCATACACAATCTTTTGGTTTTGGTAGAAACTGAAAAGATAGATCTATCATAATTTCATAAGCAAACAGAGCAGACCCTGATTAGTCAGTTCCTATAGGAGCCGTCTGATATGGGTCCACTCTGTTTGCAAACACATGAAAGGGCATTTATATGAGGGAAAAGTTTAAAGTTTTCTAGACAATGATTTACTCACATGGTAAGACAGAGTAAGGAAACTGGAGCCCACCGGGCTCTAAATGTTTTTTCTGCTTCTGAGTCACTTTCTTCTCTCTACTCAGATGACTATGACCATCTGAATGAGTTTTATCACAGCTAGAGGAGCGAGTGGGATCACTTTGGTCTTTTGCCCTATAATCATTTGTATCACTGGGATCCACTGATCCGCACTCTAAACACACACTAATGTCCGATTGGTCCGTCGACTCGGTTTTGGAGTTGGAATGTGATATGTTGGAAATGTTGTTGTTCTCGAGGTTTTCACTGGTTTCCGGGTTCTCTGGGTCTTTGTCTTCACCTCCATTCTCTGACGCATCTGGCACAGAGTCCTGTGGAAATACCAAAAATTCAGTGCAAAATAACTGTAAAACTTAAGGCAGCTCTGTTACTTCATGAATATTCATGTCAGAAATAATGACTGTATGCATATTAACCCTTTCGCTGCCAAACTCTGTCGTCTGCTAACTTTGTCGTCTGCTACAAAATTTCATTCTTTTGATTTTCTTCATTTTTGTTTCAAAAACAAGGTAACAGTAACAAACAGTTTGGATCCTGATGAGACGCCGAGTTACTCGACGTCTAATCTGGATCCAATTGTTTGCATAGGTAATCACAGATCCAGCATTGGCAGCGAAAGGGTTAACCCTTACAGTGCGGGACACGAGTCACTAATGTCATTTGCAAACAATGTAGACCCAGATGAGAGGGCTCCTACAGGAGCCCTCTCATCAGGGTCTACACTGTTTGTCATGTTACACTTTACTTTAGAAATATCCCTAAATATACACCATAAGATTGACCTGTTTGAGTTTTGGAAGAGTCCAATTGAATATTCAGGGTTAATTACCTGAATATTTACCAAGGCACAATCTGTTATTTCATATGCAAAGTGTAAACCCTGATCTAACGGCTCTTACAGAAGCTGTCTGATCTGGGCTCAGGTGCCAAAGGCATCTCTATGGGTCAACGATAGCACACGTCTTCTTCAAATTTAAAGATGTTTTTTCTTTTACTTATTTTGGACCCTGAGTAGCACGGTGTCTCAACTATTCCAGATCCAACCTAGGATTATCATAAATGTAAACAGAAAGCAGCTGTAGCTGTAAAAGGCTGTTTGAATATTTACACCTTATAGAATACTTACATCTTAACCCGTTCCCTCATAGACTATATTTAGATCCAACCTCTTTGACTAAATCTACCAAAAAGGAGCAGTTATTAGAGAAAAGGAAATATTTATGATTGTGTAGTTATGAAACCATTGTGATAAATAGAGCATTTGCTCTATTAACCAATTACCTCATAGGCTATTTTAGATACAACCTTTTTTAATAAATCTACCGAAAAGGAGCATTAACTAGAAAAAATGAAAATTTTAGAAATTTGTAGTTTGAAACATGATTGTGATAAATAGAGCATTTGCTCCTATAGGAGCAAATGCTCTATTTATCACAATGGTTTCACAAAGTGAATTTTACAGATGCGTCAATATGAGGGAATGGGTTAATTATACAATAAAGTCTCACAGATACAGCCACTCAAAATAAGTCTAATTCTGGATTTTTAAAACAGGTGGTAACTTAACCCTTACAACGCTGACTTTTCAAATGGACTATTCCAAAATTCAAACAGGGCAAGCTTACATTGAATATTAAGGGTTTTTCTAAAGAAAAGTGTAACATGACAAACAGTGCAGACACTGATGAGAGGGCTCCTCTAGGAGCCCTCTCATCTTGGTCTAAACTGTTTGCAAAGGACATTAGTGGCTCGTGTCCCGCACGGCAAGGGTTAATGAAGCACAAAAGTGATACAGACAGCTCCTATAGGAGATTTCTGTGTCACGTTTGCCCTGTATTAAGCAATCACCTGCTTTAACAGTCTCCTGCGCTAATAAATCATGTGTTTGCTTTAGCCAGACTCCACTATACATGAGAGTACTGTAGCAAGAAATGCCTCCAGACTATGAATGATACGGTTGATCTGAACCTTTAAACTGTGTGATGTAAATGGTGCATAACCTCATGGTGTTTAGCCCGAAAATATCTGCACCAAACTAATATTTTCTTTACCTTTATAACCTATTGTAATAAAAAAAATTCCTCTACTTGTCTTCTGCTTTAATTTTCAATGTAAAATGATCTCCATTTCTTTTCAAAAACAGCAATGTTTTGGATCTTGGTTAGATGATTTAATTTGTTTGCCAATGACTTCATAATGTGCACCCCTAGAGTGTAATTACAATGGTGTTGGCCTAAGCAAATGATTCAGTATCTGCAGCAGTCTGTGTATTAACCCATTCCCTGTTTTATGTTTATTCAAAATGTCAATAGTTGGAAGGTGGAACATTGTAGCCATTTTAGAAACTAAAGAAACATATCTATCAAATTCTATTAGCAAACAGAGCAGACCCTGCTCAGACGGCTCCTCTAGGAGCCGTCTGATCTGGGTCTACTTTGTTTGCAAATGTTTGAAAACACGTTTATATGAGGGAAAGGGTTAAACACATTACTTTAGTATCCCAATGGACAGACATGAAATAACCAACAAATCAACAAAATGGACATTAACCCTTTCCCTGTTCTGTGTTCATTCCAAATTTCAATACCTACTGAATATTCATAGACAAAAATAATGATTGTAACGAAATATGGAAGATGGAAAATTGTAGCCATTTTAGAAAGTAGACACAGATCTTTGAAATTCTATTAGCAAACAGAGTAGACCCAGATCAGACGGCTCCTAGGAGCCGTCTGAACTGGGTCTACTCTGTTTGCAAATGCGTGAAAACACGTTTATATGAGGGAAAGGGTTAACCCTTTAATCCATGAATACACCTTTTCACACTTTTGCAAAAAGAGTACATCCAGAAAGAATCATTTGATCAGGGTCTACTCTGTTTGTGTATAAAATAATTTACAGCTGATTATACAGTTTCTGTCATGATAGAAAATTCCCCTGTTCTTGATGCCATTATAAAATATTCAGCTACTTAATATTAATGAATATCTATTAGCTGAATTCAGTGAATTGTTATAATGGTATATGTACAAAGGATGTTTTGGTATTGGTAGAAACTGTAGAGTCAGATCTATTACAATTTCATAAGCAAATAGAGCAGACCTTGATCAGACGACTCTTACAGGAGCTGTAAGATCTTTGTCTACTCTGTTTAGAAAAGAGTGAAAAGTGTTTATAAATTATGAAGGAAAAAGTTGATGGATATTCATGGAGTAAATATTTTGAAAGCTACAAGCAATTATTGTCATCCATTAACCCATTCCTCATAGGTTATTTTTAGATCCTACCTCTTTGAATAAATCTACTGAAAAGGAGCATTTACTAGAGAAAAGGAAAATGTTAGAATTGTTTAGTTTTGAAACCATTATGGAAACCATTTCCTATTTCTATTTATCACAATGGTTTCAAGAAGTGACTTTTATAGAGGCATAGAAAGGCGTCTTTATGGAGGAAAGGGTTAAATATTCAGGGTTTTTTTCTTCTATTTTTATCAATAAATAATGATGGACTATACCATTTCAAGTATTCAGCATTTCTCTGAAAGGGTTAATAAACAATATAAAAACAATATATATACCCCTTAAGAGGCTTCAGTTAGAATGTCTGATCTCTGTCTAGACAATTAGTAATCCCAATGTTTTTGTTTCAGGCGAAATCAATTGTGTTTCAACTAAGATGTGCTTCTGAGAACGTTCACTTGAATGAACATCTTTCTGTTATCTGTTAGTGAAGTACCCCTTTCCCTGCTGAATATTCACACAAGAAATAATGATTTGATGAACATTTATAACATGTAGCTGCATTTCGAGAGCTTGGTGCAAAACTATTCTGACTCCTTCACAAAGTGAAGGAGTTAGAATAGTTTTGCACCAAGCCCTCTATTTTATACTGGCATATGTACACAGTGTGTTTCGATATTGAAAGAAAACAGTACAGTCAGATCTATCATAATTTCATATGAAAACAAAGCAGACCCTGATCAGACAGCTCCTACAGGAGCCATCTACTCTGTGTAAAGAAATGTGAAAGAAATGTTTGTATGAAGGAAAGGGTAAACAATACTAAACATTAACTGTTTTGGTGCCAAGATACTTGACGTTTCATCAGGATTCAAACTACAGTAGAACCCCTCTAATGCAACCGCTTAATGAATAAACATGGGTGTCTTTATAAGCAGGTGGTTGCTTAATGCAGGACAAAAGTAGGAGCTTTCTGCATTACTTTTGTCCAGCATTAAGCTACCACCTGCATCTAGCATCCAGAATTATAGCTCTTTTAAGTGGTTGCATTAGCAGGGTTTTACTGTATATGCACTTGGGTAATAATCACGGATTCGCTCATTGTAACAAGCCCTATTATGGCAATACTGGCAGTGGAAGAGTTCAGTATCCTCTCTCATCTCAGGAGCCATGGGATCAGGCTGACCTCTAGATGCTTATCTCTTCGCACGCTAGCGGCGAAACTGCAATTACCTATGCAAACAGTTTGGATCCAGATGAGACGCCGCATAATGCGGCGTCTCATCAGGATCCAAACTGTTTGTCATCTTGACAATATTTTTGCAAAAAAATGAGAGAAAGTTTATTTTAAGAATTGAAGCAGACGACTATTGTTGCAGACGTAAAAGAGTTAAGGAATTATCTACATCTGATTTTTCAGTTTCTGCTATGGCCAAACATTCCTGTGTTAATATATCATCCTAAAACTTCAGTTGAATGTTATTCATGATGTCATTCTCTCTTAAATGGATATTCATCAGGTATAGGATTAATTTCAACAAGATGTATTTATGAAACACTATGCCCCGCTCATTTTGACCTTTGCCCCTGAAGGATGACCTTGACCTTGACATGTCACCCCTCAAAATGTGCAGCTTCGTGAGATTCACATGCATGCCAAATATTAAGTCTCTGTCTACTGGTTCAAAGGTTATGATCAATGTTAAAGTTTGTGATTTGACCTATATATTTGACCTCTGACCTTGAAGGATGACCTTGACATGCCACCCCTCAAAATGTGCACCTTTATGATATACATATGCATGCCAAATATCAAGTCTCTATCATTCTGTACTGGCTCAAACGTTATGCCCAATGTTAAAGTTGGTGACAAACAAACAGACAAACGGGGCAAAAACAATATGCCCCCAGATCTGATCCCCGGGGGTGGGGGGGGTGGGGGGGGGGTTTAATAAACAAGAGGGCCAGAATGGCCCTGACATCGCTCACCAGACAATCAGATATGTTTCTATTGAAAAGTGACTGTCTCTGGGGCGGTGCCAATTTTGACACCAGGGACACAAAATATAACTTTTGTAGATGACCTAAATATGAAGCTATGTGCCAAATATGAAATCTGAGAACATTCCAGTTTCAAAGGAGAAGATTTTCAAAGTTTGCACATTAAAATTGTTTCTATTGAAAACTGACCACCCCTGGGGTGGGGCCTATATTGACAACAGGGGCATAATTTATATAACTTTTGTAGAGGATCGGAAAATGGTGCTATGAGCCAAATATGAAAGCTGAGAACCCTGTAGATTCAGAAAAGAAGATTTTCAAAGTTTTCACTATACGTTTCTATAGACAAGAGGGCCATTGAAAGTGTTAATTTTTCAGACAAACAAATTACAGATGACAGAAACCCTATTACTGCTGCGCATATTTTGACTGAAATTAGCACACAGTTTGGATTTGATCTGACACATAATTATGTAACTTCATAATATGTGGTTTGTACAAGAAAGTTAATTGTAAGATTGATATGTATTAACCAGGGAATTTTAATTATGCAAGGCCATACAAAGTTCTGACTAAAGACGATCAACTGACCTCTCAAATAATCAACATTACTGTTCCTCTGAAAAGGTATGTGTACCCTAGCATTCCAAACTGATTTTTTGCATTTGATTATTATTATAAATTATTACATAATAATTTCATATTCATAAGTTCACTGAACTTATTATTTTCAAGTAATACAATTTCATGTTAAAAATTATTTCATAATTTATTTAAAATCTTTAATTTGGCATTCTGGAGCCTTTACATGATTTACCCTTCTTCTGAACTGCAGGGCAGGTTGTAATAATGCCATAATGCCAATCACTATTATTAATTAACCCTTCCCTCATATAAACGTGTTTTCACACATTTGAAAAATCAGTAGACCAGATCAGATGCCTCCTATAGGAGCCATCTGATCAGGGTCTGCTCTGTTTGTTAATGGAATTTGACAGATCTTCCTTTAGTTTCTAAAATGGCTACAATGTTCTACCTACTATATTCCATTATAACTATTTTGTCTATGAATATTCAGTAGGTTGTGAAATTTGGGGAAAAAAATGGCTACAATGTTTCATCTTCCATACTTCACTTTAACTATTTTGCTCATGAATATGCAATAGGCATTCAAATTAATAATAAACACAGTACAGGCAAAGGGTTACTACAGCCACTACCAGCAATACAGGTGTACTAAAAATAGCCACTGGTCATCCCCATCTCTATTGCTTGACCTGATGACCTGTTTATGAGACTGAGTAAAGATAAGATGCTTAAAAGTGCAGTCAGCTTCAAGTTTGCTAGAAAACTTGCCACCCGTGGGTGTAGCCAATTTTGACCACAGGAGCATAATTTATATAACTTTTGTAGAAGTCCTGAAGTTGAAGCTATGTGCCAAATATGAAAGCTGGGGACCTTCTAGTTTTAGAGGAGATGATGCTCAAAGTTTTCACTATATGTTTCTATTGAAAACTGAAAACCCCTGGGGCAGGGCCAATTTTGACCCCAGGGGTATAATTTATATAACTTTTGTAGAGGACCTACAGATGATGCTATGTGCCAAAGATGGAAGCTGAGACCCCTGTAGATTCAGAGGAGAAGAACTTTAAAGGTTCAAATTGTTGACGACGGACGACGCACTACGCACGACGCACTACGCACGACGCACGCCGACGGACATCAGGCGATCACAAAAGCTCACCCTGAGCACTTTGTGCTCTGGTGAGCTAAAAACACTGTTACAGTATAGATCCTTGATGAGATCCTGAGCTATTTGATATCTCATCTATATACAAACTCCTTGCAAAGGAAAAAGTTAACATTTTGAAAGCTCATGATAAGAACATGCACCAGTTAACCCATTCCCTCATATTGTCGCTTTTTGACGCCTCTATAAAAGTCATTATAAACGTCATTTTCTGAAATCATTGTTTAACAAGGTCAAACATGTTTGTTAAACATGTATAAACAACCCCCCCCCCCCCCCCCCCCCCGGACCCCCTGACCTTTGCCTGCCAATCAATTTGTCGTCTGCTTCAATTTTCAAAATGCTTCAAAGTCGCTCCAAATTTGTCAAAATGTTATCTGAGTGTCAAACAGCTTCGATCCGGATAAGACACCAAGATACTTAGCATCTCATCCAGATCCAAAAATAGTGCATATGGCACTATAGTCATGAGTGGCGGGCCAAGGGTTAATGCCTTGACCTTTGACCTAGTGATCTCAAAAACAATAGGGGTCACCTAGTGGTCATGACTAATCACCACAGCAAGTTTGAAGATCCTAAGCCAAACTCTTGAGCAGTTATTGAAACCATTTCACCAGTTAAGGTCATGGTGACCTTGACCTTTGACCTAGTGACCTAAAAACAATAGGGGTCATCTAGTGGTCATGACTAAATCACCACATCAAGTTTGAAGATCCTAAGCCAAACCCTTGAGCAGTTATTAATCAGAAACCATTTCAATAGTCAAGGTCATGGTAACCTTGACCTTTGACCTAGTGATAGGGTCATTTAGTGGTCATGACCAACCACCACAGCAAGTTTGAAGATACTTCCCCAAGCCGTTTATTAGTTATTGATCGGAAACCGTTTGATCTCCTGACCATTCGACCGACCGACAGACAGACAGACAGACAGACAGACATACCGACCAACCATCATATGCAAAGCAATATACCCCCACTTTTACAAAAGGTGGGTATAATTAGAGCATTTGCTCCATAAGTAATTGCTATTAGCAAAAACAAATGTCTGCTGCAAATCTGAAAATTAATTATTTCTTCATTTCACTCCAAAAATGTAGTTATACAGTAAAACCTCTCTGTAACGGCCACTAAATAACATCAAGTATTTTGTGTTGAAGGCAGGTGGCTGCTTAAAGCAAGGTGAAAGTAAAACAGAATGCTCCAATAGGAGCGTTCTGTTTTACTTTTACCTTGCTTTAAGCAGCCACCTGCCCTAAATACCAACTAATAAACACAATTTGGTGGCCATTATACAGATATTTTACTGTAGTGTGAAACAATTTGGATTCTGATAAGATGCACAATCATCTGGATACAAAGTTTTACACAGGCGACAATGATGTCAACGTGCAGAGTTAATTTCAACACAGCACTTACTCTCTGAAGTCTACTGCTTCCCCTTTCATTGTCGGCCAACCTCTCATAGGCCTGTAGATATAAATAAAAGCAAGTAAATGAACAAGATCTAAATGCAACAGAATCCATTACAGAATGTCCCCAAAACCACCCCAAACCAAACCAAACCGACAATAGGTATTGATGAGCAAAATATTTAAATTTTCACCGAGCACAGGCCATCACTGGGTTACCATGGCAACCAACACTTTTGAAACACCTGCCATTAAATTTGGGATCAAAACTGTTTAACATTTTGTTTAAACATATGCCGAAAAATCAACCCTGATAAAGAGAAGCAGCAGATCAAATGGTTCCTGTAGGAGCAAACAGAGTAGACCCAGATCAGATGGTTCCTGTTACGTGTAGGTGCTGTCTAATTAGGATCTGCTGTTTACTTATGACAGGAGATAGATCTGATTCCAGTTTTTGTCACAGCAAAAAAATCATTTGAAAAATTTAGATTATAAAGCTTCACCTATTCATGATATCATAATTTCTTACATAAATATTTAACAGGTAAAGGGTTGAAGTAATTGTGTTGTCTGTCTGCTGCTCATTCATCGTTTGTAACATTTTCAAAACTATCAATTTTCTTTCTGATTTTTTTTGTTTTGCAGAAGTGACAGACATGTTGGATCTCAGTTAAGACCCCACGTTTTGTGGGTCCTGATCTGGATCAAAAGTGCTTGCATAGGTCATAAATGGCGGAAGAATCTGCTACCTGCATGCAAATAGTTAATTATGACAGAAATAATTCATTGGTTTGAAAATGGCATTGGACAGTTTTTGTACCATAAACTAGTAATACCCGCTTATTCAAATTTAAATAGATTACGATTTGCCACATGCATTAAACTACTTCTACTGAACTCAGACAGCTATATTGCAATCAGTTTTAATGTGTTGAAGACATTTTAGATATGTAATTATCTTGGTAAAACAAGGTGAGATTGGCTTTGAATAAAATAATTGAATTTTAATAGTCTTCTCTGTAAATTCTTTCCACAGTAATTTAGGTAAACTAGATTATTTAGCCATCATTTTGTGTCCTTAATCAATCGTCTTAAAATTTAACTTAATCGTAACATATTTACATGAATGCAGCCGTAACTGTTAACCTGATAGAACTGTCATTCCAAGCCTTTGCAAAGTAGACCCAGATTAGACAGCTCCTGTAGGAGGCATCTCAGGAAATTATATCTGATTTTACGAGTTCAGCCATGGCCAAAAATTATTTTTTTCATTGGGCATTTTAAAATTTCAGTTAAAAGTCCCATTATATTTTAGCATCACTTTTCCTTGCAAACAAGTCACAATGTTTGAATGCTGTTTCATTTAAAAGAAATGAACAGGATTTACCATGGGAACCCCTAGATGACCAGATCATCCATTAAATGCCAATAAGCTACTTTAACGTGAACATCATTTGACCTTTGCTTGAAAAGAAAGTAAACAAAAATGGCAACTAAAGGTGGGGTCCACATTCAAAGCTGATATCAGAGGAGAATAGAAAATAACTATCCCTGTTCAATATTCATGTAAGAAATAATGACATCATGAACATTTATTAGCTGCCACTTTTATGATGGCATATGTACACAGTATGTTTTGGCTCAGGCAGAAACTGTAGAATCAGATCTATAATAGTATACCATAAGCAAACAGAGCAAACCCAGGTCAGATGGAGCTGTATGATCTTGGTCTACTCTGTTTGCAATTGCATAAAAAGGCGTTTATATGAAGGGAAGGGTTAAGAGACAGTGGTACCAGTTGAGACATATCGTCCGCTTTCCTTCATATGAATGAATGAATGATTGAATAAATGAGTTGGGTTTTACGGCACTGCGACACTGAATAGGTCATATAGCGCCAATGAATGATGAGATGACATGATGATGAGGGATAATTTAAGGAAGATGAATTCGGCTAATCTCATTCGCTGCAAAGCAGCGCATGGGATCAAAACCACCGACCTGCCTTCCTTTCAATTCTTGGCAGAGGGGATAACCTCTGTCAAATAAACAAAAACATCCCCTGTGACAATTAAGACCCCAAACTACTTCATATGAGTACCTTTTCACGTATTTGCAAACAGAGCCTGTAGGAGTCATCTGATCAGGGTCTGCTCTGTTTGCTTATAGAAATTCATAAATCTGATTTTACGGTTTCCACCATTGTGAAAAGAAAACACCTCTTCCATATTCCATTTTATTGATTCTGTCCATGAATATTAATGAGGTGAATAAATGTTAAACAGGGAACCAGGGTTAAACCAAGACAGTGAGAAATATATGGAACCAGTTCCTTGCATTTCTTTTTCAGTTCTATTTCTTTTTCTTTTTTTTTGGTCACAATTATCGATAGATTAGAAAATAGAAGAGAATTCCCATATAAATTACAGCCCATGATCATGCGATTCACTTACATCATAATTATACACACTAAATTTAGATATTTTCCTGTGTCATTTTTTAGCAAACAAAACGTAAAAGTATGTAATTTTCTATACAAAAGCTCATGTGTAACCATTTGAGAGATAATGGAGAACAGAAAAAAATTCATATGAAAAATATAATGGGATTTTAACCCTTTCCTCCATAAATACACATTTCTGTTATAGTCACTTCTTGAAACCATTGTGGTAAATGGAGCATTTGCTCCCTAGATGCTCCTTTTCAGTAGATTTATTCAAAGAGGTTGGGTCTAAAAATAGCCTATGAGGGAATGGGTTAATTCCCTCAGAAAATATTTATATTTTCAAAGTTTTACTATTAAACAGGATAGACCCAAATCAGAGCTCATCCTAAAAGACATCTGATCTGAGTCCACCTTGTTTGCAAAGATATGAGAACATGTTTATACCATTAACCCTTCTCTTGCTGAATTTTAAAATACATTTCTCCTTCTTTACCCATGCCCTGTTGTATAATTACATATATCTTCACTGTCTACAAGTATTTCGCTACGCAATCACTGCTGTGGAGTGCACTGGTTGCACAATCAACTTGTAAATAGTGCAGACCCTGATGAGACAGCTCCTGCAGGAGCAGTCTCATCTGGGTCTTCACTATTTACAGGTAGATATATTGACGTGAATAGCAATAGAAGGGTTAAAGGGTTAAATGACATGTACATGTATTTGTGTTGCTTGGTGTGCTGATTTTTATACTTAGAGAGCTAAGAAGGCTGATCTTATTGTCAATTTGATTTGCTATTCTTCTCTCAAAAGGTTGGAAAGAAATTTATCGTGATAGTATTTATAATACTGCAATAGTTTTTAAACTACTGCAACAGTATCGTGATAGTTTTTGGACTATACTATTGTGATAGCCATATTGGCCTCAATAGTCACCCCTATCTTTAATGAATAGTCGTGAAGTATTTACGAGGTAAAAAATAACTTAAAGACATTTAAGTGCTGCTTAATCCCTTTCCTCATACAAATGCAATTCCATGTCTCTGGAAACAGAGGAGACGTAGATCAGACGACTCCTATCGGAGCCCTTAGAAGAGGGTCTGCACTGAGTAATCATCAAGTTAAAGGTTACCCCCCCCCCCCCCCAGATGAATGTTAATTTAACCCTTTACGGACTATAAATACACCTTTCTATGCCTTTGCAAACAGAGTAGACCCAGATCACATGGCTCCTGTAGGAGCTGTCTAATCAGGGTCTGCTCTGTTTGCTTATGATATAATACAGATATGACTCTACACTTTCTACCATAGCCAATCACTGCCCGTGTCCATGTACTATCATAACAGTTAATATTCATGAAGTCATTAATTCTTACATGAATATTCATTGAAAGGGTTAGGAATATTCATGTCCTCATTATAATAATTACATATTAGCAAGGAAATATTTAGCTATGACACAAACTTAAGAATCAGATCTATAGATGTATTATTTCACAAGCAAAACAGAGCAGACCCTGATCAGACAGCTCTTACAGGAGTTGTCTGATTTGGGTCTACTCTGTTTAAAGGTGTCTAAGTCAATCTGTCTGAGGGTTTGAATGGAAGCTCTTGGTTTTACAATAGGATTTACCATAGATAAGATTTACCATAGATGTATTGACGAGAAGACTTACCGCTGCCTTTAGTTCCTGAGATTTCTTCCATACGCTAACAATAAACTTGTAAGTATTGTCTCTGGAGATGAACGATCCAAACGCAAACTGCAACAAAGCAAATGCAAAATAGTCATCACCATTTCTCATGGCTCTTTCCAGAATGTTCAAACAAATTATGAAAACCTTTGCAAACAATTTGGATTCAGATGAGATGACGAGTAACTCTGTTTTTGAAAAAACTTACTGCTGCAAGGGTTAATCCTTTACTCCATGAATATTCACAGAAGTTGACATCATGAATATTTATTAATTGAAATATTACAACTACCTTCATCATTTCAAAGCAAACAGAGCAGACACTGATCTGACAGCTCCTAAAGGAGTCAACTGATCTGGATCTACTCTGCATATTTTTAGGCATCAAAGGGCATCTCCATGAAGTAAAGGGTTAAATACTCATTAGACTATACTAGTATAGTAAGCTTCAGAGTAAGTATTCAGACAAATAAACCTTAGGTAAATAGTCCCTGAAGAAGCACTGTGGTGAGGGTCTACACTATTTGCTATTATATCAGTCCCGATTGACACATTTCAAAATAGAGCAGACATAATTCAGATGAGTTCAGTAGGAGGGCAATGATGGCCTTACATCACTCAAATGAGACAATTATAGATCTTGCCATATATGTGCCATATAAATTGTTTTGTACAGGTAGTCAAAGTGCCATCTTGAATGGTAGATGTTGGCCAAGTTTTTACCAATGCATATAAACAGGAATGTTTGGCCATGGTAGAAACTGTAGAATCAGATCTACAGTAAAACCTGTCTATAACGGCCACTAAATTACACTAAGTATTTTGTGTTAAAGGCAGGTGGCTGCTTAAAAAAAAGGTGAAAGTAAAACAAAATGCTCCTATAGGAGTGTTCTGTTTTACTTTCACCTTGCTTTAAGCAGCCACCTGCCCTAAATACCAACTATGTAACACAATTTAGTGGCCATTATAGAGAGATTTTACTGTACATAATTTCATATACAAACAGAGCAAACCATGATCTTGGTCTACTCTGTTTGCAAAGTGTAGCAGAATGACAGTTTACTACTTGCATTTAGACCTGAGGGGAAATGCACTATTCTAACTGTCATTATTTTACAAGTATTGCAAATAAGGGCATACCAAATTCATGTTTAATCAAGTTAGGAAAGAAACAAGTGAGGAGTTTGATAGATACTGGTGCATCTGTGAGTGTCTTACACAATTTTTTTTTATTCAATTAAGCCTAAGATATCCCTTTCTAAAACACATCTTAAACTTCAATCGGCTTTGTGTGACAATCTACAGGTAATTGGGTGTGCGAATTTAAAGTTTAGGGTAAACAAACTAGTTTTAGATCACACATTTGAAATTGTCAATAATCTAAACAGAAATTGTATTCTATGAAGACATTTTTAGCTGCCGATGGCTGTCACATTTATTTTGATCTAAACTGCAAGATTGGCATAGTCACGGCCTCCAAAACCAGAATAATGTCATTTTCTCAGACGAATTACGCTTGCGGGTCAGCTATGCAGATGGTAGGGTGAGAATTTACCGCTGCAGAAATGAAAGATTAGCCCAATGCTGCATCAGGGAAAGGGACAGGTTCGGCAGCGGCAGCATCTTGGTCTAGGGAGGAATCAAGGGCGACCAAAAGACAGAACTTGTGATTGTTGATGGAAATCTCAATGATCAAGGTTAAATCAATCTTCTGTGCAATCATTTGCTCCCATTTATGCAGAACCATGGCTCTCAGGCAATCTTTCAACATGACAATGCTAGAACCCATACTGCCCGAGTAACCACACATTTCTTGGCAGACAATAATGTTAACGTCTTTCCCTGGCCAGCAGTCTCCACGGATCTTAACCCCATTGAGCACATCTATGACAAACTCGCGTGTAGGGTAATAAATAACATCTATGACCTGAGACAAGCTTTGTGGTAAGAGTGGCAGGCAATTCCAAATGACATCATTTGACCTTGGGCTTGTGGGCAGCATGGGCTGGGTGCGCAATGGAAGTATGAATGGTGTTTAATGTGTGTATGCAATTCAATGCCAAAAGCTATAGTAGTTAGTGAGAAATAAGACAATGAAACAACTGTGACAACCAACTGCACGAAAAACACACGGACTGATGGATGGACGGATGGCAAGATGGATGGACAGACAGACAGGTGCAAAACATAAGGCATAAGGCAAAACATAAGGCCTCCTAACTATCGTCAATGGGGGCATAAAAAGAAAGTGTGACAGACAGACAGACTAGTAGTCCCAGATCAGACAGCTCTGTCGGGAAAACTCACTGACCTACTTGTAGCTTCACAGCTATGTAAGAACAAGGGGGCCAAGATGGCCCTCTCGCTTAGCTGCAAATTATAGCACAAGATAGAGATGAACTAGTCACAACCATTTCCAGAAAATAAATTAGGAGGGCTATAGTAGATTTAATATAATTCGATTTGTTAATAATGCATGGCAGTCATAATTAATTCTAAATATGGTCATCAATGGATTATTCCTACCATATACAAGTACCATTCAAATTTGACCACAAGTTTGGAGTAGTTTTTGCTACAGTCATATAAGGAAATCAGCCTCGCCCCTGGCGGCCATGATTTCCAATATGAGCATGGTTTTAGAAATTTTGATAAAGGGTCACAAAGCAACTATTCCTGCCAAATACCATTCGAATTGGACTACCAATTTTGAAACAGAAGATTGTTAAAGGTTTTCTATACAGTTATACGAGGAAATCTAGCCCCGCCCCTGGCAGCCATGTTTTTTTTAGATATAAAGATTATTTTAATTATTATGGTAGAGGGTCACAAGAAGAGCTGATAATACCTATCAAATATCATTCCATTCTGACTACTGGTTTTGGATAAGATGTTTAAAGATTTTTAGTTTGGTTGTCATGGCAACAAGTTCTACTTGGATCCAGATTTAACAATTTTGATAGAGCATGATACAATGATCATTTCTGTAAAGTTTAATTACATTCTGCCTTGTGGTTTCAGAAATGTCATTCAAATATTAATGGACGGACAGACTGACGCAGGAAAGTTGGCGATCACAAAAGCTCCCCTGAGCATACTCATGTGTGCTAAATCAGACAACAGCTCTGTAGGAAAAACTGGACCCTACTAGTAGCCCCGGATCAGACAGCTCTAGGAAAAACTGGACCCTACTAGTAGCCCCGGATCAGACAGCTCTAGGAAAACCTAGACCCTACTAGTAGCCCCAGATCAGACAGCTCTAGGAAAACCTGGACCCTACGAGTAGCCCCAGATCAGACAGCTCTGTAGGAAAAATTGGACCATACTTAAGTAGTCCTAGATCAGACATCTGTATGAAAAACTAGACCATACTGTACAAAATACATTCTGACAGAGCATAAAATTAGAAATGTGTCCATAGGACACTGATGCCCCACTTTAAACTTTTTGTCACAGAAGGTTAGGGTCTGGACAAGATTTTTTTTTTCAAATAAAGGGCCACAACTCCTAAACAACTCAAGCGGTTTACATGGCTATCGAACTTGACCAAGATATAATGGCCATAAACATGTGTATAAAGTTTGGTGTGGATTGGACAAATGCTTTCCAAGAAAGAGCCCGGACAAATTCTTCTAGATGTGCATACGGATAGACGGACAGATTGAAGTACGGACAAAGGCAACCCTATATGCCACCACTATGTGGGGGCATAATAACCATTGCACATCAGTGTGGGCTCAGATAGGAGGACCACTGCACAGTGTGGGCTCAGATGGGAGGACCATTGCACTCAGTGTGGGCTCAGATAGGAGGACCACTGCACACATTATGGGCTCAGATGGCTGGACAATGGCACTCAGTGTGGGCTCAGATGTGAAGACCATTGCACTCAGTGTGGACTCAGATGGGAGGACATTGGACTCAGTGTGTGCTCAGATAGGAGGACCATTGCACTCAGTGTGGGCTCAGATGGGAAGACCATTGCACTCTGTGTGGACTAAGATGGGAGGCAAACTAACTCATACATCATCATAATTCAACAGGTATATGTTGGACACTCTGATTATATTGTTGAAATACAAGAGCCCCCTTAGAGAACAAGAGCTATTGACACGCTTAACCATTTCCCTGTTCAATATTCATGTAAGAAATCATGACATTATTAATACTAAGCTGATTAACTTTTATACTGGCATATAAACACAAGACAAATTGGCTCAGGAAGAAACTGTAGAATCAGATCTATATTATACCATAAGCAAACAGAGCAGGCCCTGATCAGACGGCTCCTCTAGGAGCCATCTGATCTTGGTCTACTCTGTTTACAAAGGCATGAAAAGGCTTTTATATGAGGGAAAGGGTTAAGATAATTATGAGAATTCATTATGCAGAAGAATGCAAATGCATGTAATATGTTAGATAACATGCAAAACGTCGTTTACAATTTCAAAATGTTTATTGACACTGTCAGGTTAATGTTTTTTGCTATCAAAATCATGATAATATCACAACTTCCTGGTGAATGAAATATTTGTGCATTTCATCACACATCTACTTTCCTTAACCCTTTAGGCCATGAATATTTATGTTGGCAATAATGACTGCATCAATACTGATTAGCTAAACTTTTATAGTGGCATATTAACCCATTACCTCATAGGCTATTTTTAGATCCAACCACTTTGAATAAATCTACCGAAAAGGAGCATTAACTAGAGAAAAGGAAAATTTTAGAATTTTGTAGTTTGAAACCATTGTGATAAAGGAGCAAATGCTCTATTTATCACAATGGATTCAATAGGTGATTTTTACAGAGGCCTAAAAAGGCATATTTATGGAGGAAAGGGTTAACACTCCAAATTTGGGCCATGACAGAACATGCAGAATTAGACCAAAATTATTACATCAACAAGGAGAAGAGACCCTGATCAGAAGCCTCCTGGCTCAATGTAGATACCCGGTATACATGGCAGAGTGCAAATGGTATTCACTGTAAATATTTGGACACAAAATCAACCCTTAGCACAGGATTTGTAAATCTGAATAAATCAATTTAGCACTACTTTAATAACTTTAAATTAGGCATATACAGTAGCAAACAGTGTAGACTCTAGGTCAACACTATTTGCCTAAATTTGTATGTTTGAATACTCTCTATAATTTAGGGTAGCTTATTTGACATTGTACCTTTCATACTGAATTGACTTTGTTAAACACTGATGGAACATCCCACTTTGAATACTCAGCATTCAAAAGGCTTAACCCTTTCCTCCATAAATACGCCTTTCTACGCCTCTGTAAAAGTCACTTTTTGAAACCATTGTGATAAATAGAGCATTTGCTCCTCAGGAGCAAATGTTCTATTTATCACAATGGTTTCAGAACTACAGAATTCTAAAATTTTCCTTTTTTTCTCTAGTTAATGCTCCTGTTTGGTAGATTCATTCAAAGAGGTTGGATCTAAAAATAGCCAATGAGGGAATAGGTGATATGTCTACTATTACCTTTTCCTTTTTGGTCTGGAGGCCAATGGCATTTGGAAATATCAGGGCAGTCTTCTCCCTAGTTATGCTTATAACACTGTCCATCGGAATTTCAAGCTGAAAATAGAAGTAGTGAAATGGAATTAGTGAAACTCTTCAACCTTTACTATATATTACAGTGTTCATCGTATTAGTAATTCTATATGAGTTTCTTTAAAACACAACACTAAGTTTTTTACCTCACTAACAGTTTCGTTCACTACTGTCGACATCCTCAGAGCTACTGTGACAGACACACGCACTTGACTTACAATATGAAGGAGGAGTTTGCAACACCAACTACCTATGTTCAAATACAGACCACACGTCCAACCGACTGACCGGGGTGATTCCAGTATACTCTCTCGATCTTTACGAGGTTATATTCCTCTGCATTGCACTTAACTCTTTACCCCATATATATACTTTTTTCATGCCTTAGCAAACAGAGTAGACCTAGATCAGATGCCTGCCATCTGAACAGGGTCTGCTCTGTTTGCTTATGGAATTATATAGATGTGAATTTCACTAGGGTCAAACCTTGTCATGTTCATATGCTTTTATAACCATTCTGTTAACCCTTTCCCTGTTCTATGTTTATTACAAATTTCAATACTTACTGAATATTCACGGACAAAATAGTTACAATGAAATATGGAAGGTGGAACATTATAGACATTTTAGAAAGTAAAGAAACAGATCTATCAAATTTTATTAGCAAACAGAGCAGACCCAGATCAGACGGCTCCTCTAGGAGCCGTCTGATCTGGGTCTACTCTGTTTGCAAATGCGTGAAAACGCGTTTATATGAGGGAAAGGGTTAAGTACTATTCATGCATACATTATTTCAAACATGAATATTCATGCAGTCAAGGGTTAACTCTTTCAACACATACACCTTTCATTTACAAACATGTTCAGAGAGCTACAATTATCAAAGTACATTTTCTTCCATTTCTATTACCATTTATTTTCCATGAATATTCATGCAAGAAATAATGACATCGTGAATATTAATTAGCCGATTTTTTTTATAATGGCATATGAATACAGGAAGGTTTAGCCATGGCTGAAACTGTAGAATCAGATCTATATTATTAACCCTTCGCTTGCTAAATTTTAAAATACACTTCTCTTTCTTTACCCATGCCCTGTTGTATATAGCTTCACTGTGTACAAGTATATCACTGTGCAATCACTGCTGTGGAGTGCACTGGTTGCACAATCAATTTGTAAATAGTGCAGACCCTGATGAGACAGCTCCTGCAGGAGCTGTCTCATCTGAGTCTTCACTATTTACAGGTAGGTATATTGATGTGAATAGCAAGTGAAGGGTTAATATCAGCCTGCAGGAGCCATCTGATCTGAGTCTACTCTCTTTTCACAGGTGTCAAAAGGTATCTCTATGAAGTAAACAGATACAGTAAAACCTCTCTATAATGGCCACTAAATTCTTTTTGTTAGTTGGTATTTAGGGCAGGTGGCTGCTTAAAGCAAGGTGAAAGTAAAACAGAACGCTCCTATAGGAGCATTCTGTTTTACTTTCACCTTGCTTTAAGCAGCCACCTGCCTTTTACACAAAATACTTGATGTAATTTAGTGGCCGTTATAGAGAGGTTTTACTGTACTGGTAATTAAATAATACCAGTAGTGCCTGAAATTAAAACAAGTTTTGGTCAGGATGAAACACGAAATTGGTCACAGTTCAAAAGAAACTGTTTGCAAATTTCATCACAAATCTGTGCATGGTGTTGATACGGGTTAACCCTTTACTCTATGAATACGCCTTCTACACCTGTGCAAACAGAGTAGACCCAGATCAGATGGCTCCAGTAGGAGCCGTCTGATCCAGGTCTGCTATATTTGCTTATGATATAATATAGATACGATTCTATACTTTCTGCCATGGCAAAAAAATCCTGTGCCTGAGTGTGCTGCTATAACAATTAATCAAATTAACATTCATATTCAGTGTGAGATCTGCCATGCGTGCAGCCAGCCAGTGACATGTACCTTGAAAAGGGGCCTACTGATATGGATGATGCTCCTGCACCTGGCATTAAACAAAACTCTGATGATGATGTCATTATTTTTTAACCCATTCACGCATATTGACGCCTTTTGACATTTATGTAAAAGTCACTTTGTGAAACCATTGTGATAAACAGAGCATTTGCTCCTATAGGAGCAAATGCTCTATTTATCACAATGGTTTCTAACTACAAAATTCTAAAAAAAATCCTTTTCTCTAGTTAATGCTCCTTTTTGGTAGATTTAATCAAAGAGGTTAAAAATAGCCTATGAGGGAATGGGTTAAATGAATATTCATTGAGTAAAGGGTTAACTGAACATGGTAGATAAGGGAGTACATGAGACACTGCACTGGTATGTTCACAAGACAAGTTATGTCTTATCTCCAGTCATGTGGTACATATAACAGGCTATTTATGTTACATAAAACATTAATGAAAACTACGATACATCAAAGGCTACACAAATTCCACATCTATATTTAGCACTTTGTGAAAAAAAAAATATATGAACACCTATAAATTTACAAAAAAAATAAATTTCAGTATTAAATTTCAGTTTAACCCTTAAGCCTTTCCTCCATAAATACGCCTTTGTAAAAATCACCTATTGAAACCATTGTGATAAATAGAGCATTTGCTCCTAGCAGAGCAAATGCTCTATTTATCACAATGGTTTCAAACTACAAAATTCTAAAATTTTGCTTTTCTCTAGTTAATGCTCCTTTTCAGTAGATTTATTCAAAGTGGTTGGATCTAAAAAATAGCCTATGAGGTAATGAGTTAAGTGTGACATTGACCTCATAAACAATAGGAGTTATCTACCAATTGTGCACAGTAACAGTCAATTTGTAATGACCTCTGCATTGTGCACAGTAACAGTCAATTTGTAATGACCTCTGCATTGTGCACAGTAACAGTCAATTTGTAATAACCTCTGCATTGTGCACAGTAACAGTCAATTTGTAATGACCTCTGCATTGTGCACAGTAACAGTCAATTTGTAATAACCTCTGCATTGTACACAGTAACAGTCAATTTGTAATAACCTCTGCATTGTGCACAGTAACAGTCAATTTGTAATGACCTCTGCATTGTGCACAGTAACAGTCAATTTGTAATGACCTCTGCATTGTGCACAGTAACAGTCAATTTGTAATGACCTCTGCATTGTGCACAGTAACAGTCAATTTGTAATGACCTCTGCATTGTGCACAGTAACAGTCAATTTGTAATAACCTATGCATTGTGCACAGTAACAGTCAATTTGTAATAACCTCTGCATTGTGCACAGTAACAGTCAATTTGTAATAACCTCTGCATTGTGCACAGTAACAGTCAATTTGTAATAACATCCACAAACAATTGGAGCCAGAACTTTGACACTCTCATAAAATTTTCAATACGAAATGGAAGAAAATAACTGTGACTTTGAGAATGTTAATTAGTAGATGACATTACTGGCAGAAAACAATTAGTGTGCAAAGAACCTAACTCCGTACACAGGAGTGAACACAGGAATGACAACAACTACCCATGTTCAAATCAATAAGCGTAATTATTGTAATTTTTTTCTGAACACAGAATTTTTTGCCATGGCATGAACTGTAGAATCAGATCTCAATATTATTCCATACACAATCAGAGTAAACCCTGATCTGGGTCCATGCTTATAAAGTTTTTAGTTGTGTCTGAGTTTCGTTCTCAAGCTTTTGATTGGTCAGATATTCGTTCTCAAGCTTTTGATTGGTCAGATTTGAGCCTTTGGCTCAAATCTGACCAATCAAAAACTTGAGAACGAACTCACACTCAACTAAACTTTTTATAAGCATGGACCCAGATCTTTATGAAGTTAAACCCCCGATTGTATTATCTTATTCCAGAATGAAAAGTTTTTCTCTTTCAAAATGTTCCAAAAATGAAAAAAGTTATGACATTTGAAATTTTAAAGTATGGATAAAATGTCTGTCATTAACTCTCTGGTACATGTATTTAAATATCTTGACCCTGATGAACTGAAAATGTCATAACTTTTTATTATTTAAGGTGTATTCATGAAATTTGTAATTAATGCTACAAAATTGAAATAGTTTGGTAGAATTATGTCAAATGATTTCTTTCATCTTTGTTAGTATGGGAAAAAATGAAAGTAATGAAACAGCTTAACTTTATTGCTTTCAAAACTAAATCTCACATTTAATTAGTTTAACATACCACCTGTATCCGACATAGTCATGTAAGGTTTCAAGCTAACTATGAAACTAATATGAACAATCTCCCTGTTGAATATTCATGTATGAAACAAGGCAGTCCAAAGGACAGCTATATCCCCCACCGCCGCCACCTAAATTAAGACATTGACCTTGAGGTGATACCTTCCAGTTGTTAAGAAAATAGGATGCGGAAACAAATATAATGGAAACTGAAGGTAAGAACACGACTTTCAAATGTGACCTTGACCTTGAGCCGACATGACTGCCACATGTGTTCTACACATCATCTTAATTCGGTTAATATTTGACTCAAGTTTTATGAAAATCCTTCAAATGGTTTAGAAGATATGAGGCAGACACGAAATGTAATGGAAATTGAAGATTAAATCACTTGGCCTTCAAATGTGACCTTGACCTTGAGCCAACATGACTGCCACATATGTTCTGCACATTGTCTCAACGTGGTTAACATTGAGGCAAGTTTCTTGAAAATCCTTCAAGGGGTATAGGAGATAACGAAACTATAATGGAAATTGAAGGTAAGAACACTTGATCTTCAAATATGACCTTGACCTTGAGCCGACATGACTGGCACATGACTGTGTTCTGCACATCGTCTCAATTTAGCTAACATTTAACTAAACTTTTATGAAAATCCTTCAAAGGCTTTAGAAGATATGGAGCGGACACGAAAATGTAACCGAAATTAAAGGTTAGAACACTTGACCTTCAAACGCGACCTTAACCTTGTGCCAACATGACTGCCGCATGGGTTCTGCACATCGTCTCAATTCATTTAATATTTGACTCAAGTTTTATGAAAATCCTTCAAAGGGTTTAGAAGATATGGAGCGGACACGAAACTGTAATGGCAACTGAAGGTTAGAACACTTGACCTTCAATGTGACCTTGAACTTGAGCCGACATGACTGCCACATGTGTTCTGCACATCGTCTTAATTTGGTTAACATTTGACTCAAGTTTTATGAAAATTCTTCAAAGGGTCTAGAAGATATGGAGCGGACACAAAAATGCAATGGAAATTGAAGGTTAAAACCCTTGACCTTCAAATGTGACCTTGACCTTGAGCCGACATATCTGCCACATATGTTCTGCACATCGTCTCAACTTGGTTAACATTTGAGGCAAGTTTCTTGAAAATCCTTCAAGGGGTATAGGAGATATGGAGCGGACACGAAACTGAAGGTAAGAACACGACTTTCAAATGTGACCTTGACCTTGAGCCGACATGACTGCCACATGTGTTCTACACATCATCTCAATTCGGTTAATATTTGACTCAAGTTTTATGAAAATCCTTCAAATGGTTTAGAAGATATGGAGCAGACACGAAATGTAATGGAAATTGAAGATTAAATCACTTGGCCTTCAAATGTGACCTTGACCTTGAGCCAACATGACTGCCGCATGGGTTCTGCACATCGTCTCAATTCATTTAATATTTGACTCAAGTTTTATGAAAATCCTTCAAAGGGTTTAGAAGATATGGAGCGGACACGAAACTGTAATGGCAACTGAAGGTTAGAACACTTGACCTTCAATGTGACCTTGAACTTGAGCCGACATGACTGCCACATGTGTTCTGCACATCGTCTTAATTTGGTTAACATTTGACTCAAGTTTTATGAAAATTCTTCAAAGGGTCTAGAAGATATGGAGCGGACACAAAAATGCAATGGAAATTGAAGGTTAAAACCCTTGACCTTCAAATGTGACCTTGACCTTGAGCCGACATATCTGCCACATATGTTCTGCACATCGTCTCAACTTGGTTAACATTTGAGGCAAGTTTCTTGAAAATCCTTCAAGGGGTATAGGAGATATGGAGCGGACACGAAACTGAAGGTAAGAACACGACTTTCAAATGTGACCTTGACCTTGAGCCGACATGACTGCCACATGTGTTCTACACATCATCTCAATTCGGTTAATATTTGACTCAAGTTTTATGAAAATCCTTCAAATGGTTTAGAAGATATGGAGCAGACACGAAATGTAATGGAAATTGAAGATTAAATCACTTGGCCTTCAAATGTGACCTTGACCTTGAGCCAACATGACTGCCACATATGTTCTGCACATTGTCTCAACGTGGTTAACATTTGAGGCAAGTTTCTTGAAAATCCTTCAAGGGGTATAGGAGATAACGAAACTATAATGGAAACTGAAGGTAAGAGCACTTGATCTTCAAATGTGACCTTGACCTTGAGCCGACATGACTGGCACATGTGTTCTGCACATCGTCTCAATTTAGCTAACATTTAACTAAACTTTTATGAAAATCCTTCAAAGGCTTTAGAGGATATGGAGCGGACACGAAAATGTAACCGAAATTAAAGGTTAGAACACTTGACCTTCAAACGTGACCTTGACCTTGAGCCAACATGACTGCCTCATGGGTTCTGCACATCGTCTCAATTCATTTAATATTTGACTCAAGTTTTATGAAAATCCTTCAAAGGGTTTAAAAGATATGGAGCGGACACGAAACTGTAATGGCAACTGAAGGTTTAAACACTTGACCTTCAAATGTGACCTTGAACTTGAGCCGACATGACTGCCACATGTGTTCTGCACATCGTCTTAATTTGGTTAACATTTGACTCAAGTTTTATGAAAATCCTTCAAAGGGTCTAGAAGATATGGAGCGGACACAAAAATGCAATGGAAATTGAAGGTTAAAACCCTTGACCTTCAAATGTGACCTTGACCTTGAGCCGACATATCTGCCACATATGTTCTGCACATCGTCTCAACTTGGTTAACATTTGAGGCAAGTTTCTTGAAAATCCTTAAAGGGGTATAGGAGATATGGAGCGGACACGAAATTGTTACGGACAGACGGACGGACGGACATCCTAACAAATGGGTAGTTGTGTGACTTTTTCCTTTGATCTTTTCTTGTGGGATTAGTCCCACAAGTAAAACTATTTTTGGCTCTAACTTTGGAATAGAATGATCTGGAAGCTAACCCTAACCCTAACCCTATGACCCACAACTGGCCAGGTTAATGTCACAAGAAATGGCCAGGTTAATGTCACAAGAGATGGCCAGAATGATTTTACTTGTGCGACTAGTTAGAAAAAGTCACACAACTACCCTTTGGTGAGTGCGGACGGACAGACGGACGGAAGGACGGACATGCTAACAAATGGGTAGTTGTGTGACTTTTTCCTTTGATCTTTTCTTGTGTGACTAGTCCCACAAGAAAAACTATTTTTGGCTCTAACTTTGGAAAAGAATGATCTGGAAGCTAACCCTAACCCTAACCCTATGTCCCACAACTGGCCAGGTTAATGTCACAAGAAATGGCCAGGTTAATGTCACAAGAGATGGCCAGGTTAATGATTTTACTTGTGGGACTAGTTAGAAAAAGTCACACAACTACCCTTTGGTGAGTGCGGACGGACGGACGGACGGACGGACAGACGGACGGACGGACGGACAGACGGAGGCCATTCCTATAACCCCCCCACCGCATAGATAATAATTACATGATAATTTATTAGCTGATTCAGTAATAATGGCATATATACACAGGATAGTTTGGTATTTGTAAACTGGTAGAGTCTGATCCATTAATGTAACATCGTATGCAAGCAAAGCAGACCCTGATCAGATGTATTTGGTCAAGGTCACAGTTATGTGTCAAATGTCAAAGGTAATTTTCTCCTTAATTTAATGTAAGCTATTATTTTTGACTTTGGTACAGATAAAGACATTTTGGCATGCATATGCATCTAATAACACTGCATCTTTTAAGTGGTACCTGGTCAAGGTCACAGGTCAAGGTCAATTGTCATTTTCCTGTAACTTTAACTGCAGCCGTAACATTGGCTATTCATTTTGAACCAGTAGAGACCAAATACTTCATATTCTATGTGCTCATGCATCTCATAAAGCTGAGTGGTTTAATCCATTCCCTCATATAAACTCCTTTTCAAGCATTTGCAAACCTCTTAGACCCAGATCAGATGGCTCCTAGAAGATCAATCTGATCACGGTCTGTTCTATTTGTTAATGAAATTTGATAGATCTAATTCTTTAGTTTCTAAAATGGCTGCAATGTTTCACCTTCCATATCTCATTATAACTATTTTGTCCTGGTACTCATTAGATCATTATTCTGGGACAATTCTAGTAAATATCAACAAGACAACCACTGGATGAGAAACAATAGATTTGGACAGATTAAACAAGACAACCACTGGATGAGAAATACTACATTTGGATAGGAAACAAGACAACCACTGGATGAGAAATAGTAGATTTGGACAGAAGCAGTAAGTTTACCTACAGTTCTGTTGATATTCTCAATCTCTTCTAGACCTGTTTTTGCAAACATCATTTAACACTTTACTCCATGAATACGCCTTTTTATGCCTTTGCAAACAGAGTAAACCCAGTTCTCAAGTATGAGCTGTCTGATTAGGATCTATTTGCTTATGATATAATACAGAAATGATTCTACAGTTTCTACTATGGCCAAAATTTGCGGTATTCATGTGCAGATGATTTATACCCTTGAAATGCTGAATTTCCAAAATCCATCAGGTCAGGCTTATGGTGAATATTTAGGAATTTTTCTAAAGAAAAGTGTAACATGGCAAACAGTGCAGACCCTGATGAGAGAACTCCTCTAGGAGTCCTCTAATCTGGGTCTACACTGTTTGCAAAAGTCATTAGTGACTTGTTTCCTGCACTGTTAGGGTTAACAAGGTTATCAAAATGGTCCCAACTTGGCTTATTCAGCTTTATGAACCACATGAGAGGGGAGGTTGGGTTTCTGAATATTAACCCTTTCCCTGTTCTATGTTTATTCCAAATTTCAATACCTACTGAATTTTCATGGACAAAATAGTTATAATTAAAAGCTTAAGGTGGAACATTGTAACCATTTTAGAAACTAAAGAAATAGGTCTACCAAATTCCATAAGCAAACAGAGTAGACCCTGATCAGACGGCTCCTCTAGGAGCCGTCTGATCTGGGTCTACTCTGTTTGCAAATGCGTGAAAACACGTTTATATGAGGGAAAGGGTTAAGGGTAAATATGGCACCCTTGTGACCCTTCGATATGCAACAAAGAGTTCTAATTATCACTTACCAGCCGTCCCCTACCCCTGATTCGGGAGTAGAAACAGAACCAGTTCTGCGACACATAGAGGTTTCCCTGCAGTAAAATATCTCCAATGTAGGCACAGGCGAAATCTGAAACAACCAAACAGTCTGAGATTAAATTACATGACAAAACACAAAAAATTTCGCTTCCAAATAAAGGGATACACTAAACACTTTGCAGCAAATGTTTTCTTCATTTCTCTATAACCAGTATTATCCCATTCCATCATATGGACGCCTTTTGACTCCTATGTAAAAGTCACTTTTTGAAACTCTTGTAATAAATAGAGCATGGTTTGAAAGACTGACGTTGATGGTGAAGAACCTCATCAAAATGCTCCTGATCTGAGTGAGTATTGTTTGCCAAGGGTCATCTGATCGAATACTTTAGCTATTCAAGTCTTGTTTGAATGTGATGTGATAGAGAGAGACAGGCATTTGGACTACAAATTAACCATTCGCTTGCTATTCACGTCAATATACCTACCTGTAAAAAGTGAAGACCCAGATGAGACAGCTCCTGCAGGAGCTGTCTCATCAGGGTCTGCACTATTTACAAGTTGATTGTGCAGCCAGTGCACTCCACTGTAGTGGTTGCAAAGCGAAATACTTGTACACAGTGAAGATATATGTAATTATACAACAGGGCATGGGTAAAGAATGAGAAATGTATTTTAAAATTCAGCAAGAGAATGGTTAACTTACAACTTTTGTATCATTGGAACACAATCAGTCTATTATTTGAAATTATGCAAATAACATATAAATTAGAAAAAAGTGAGTTATTTTTAATACAACAAGAGCTGTCCGCAGACAGCGCGCTCCACTTTCTTTAGTGCTGGATAGCGTAGTGGAAGTCAGAAAGGGGAGATAACAACAGCAAAATTAATTTAAGGGTTACCTACCCTTGTGAAATGGGCCCCCCTTGTAATAGTTAATATGTATACCAAAGATGAACCAAATATCTTTGACAGTCTCTGAGACATGGACCTGAACACAAAACTTAACCAACAATGAAAATTCTAAGTAGAAAAAGGGGCATAACTATGGCAAAATTAATTTTAGAGTTACCTACCCTTGTGAAATGGGTTCCCCTTGTGATAGTAAACATACATGCCAAATATGAACCAAATATCTTTGATGGTTTCTGAGAAAAGGACCTTAATTAACAAAAAGGTTAACCAACGCCAACGCCGACTCCCGACGCCGACAAGAGGGTCATGACAATAGCTCCGCTTTTTGAAAAAGTGGAGCTAAAAACAAATATCCACCTCCACTAACACTGCTTGTTATCGAGTCATGGATTTTACAATGGACTGATAGACTGATGGACAAACAGGACAGAGAGACTAACAAACAAACCCCTAGTTGCACAATTACACACACCCTGCTAATCATTCCTATAACCATACTCAAATACTTTTTGAGATGCGTGCAACACATACTTTCAGCACCTTAATTCTACATCAAGGCAAATAACATCACAAACACAACTACAGGAGCTTATCTTACTGAAGATCATACAACTTGATAATATCATACTGGTTCGACGATACAAGGACTGCAACTTGCAGTTCTGATCCTCTTATAAGGAACTACAATAAAACCCTGCTAATGCAACCACCTAAAAGAGCTATAATTCTGGGTGCTATATGCAAGTGGTAGCTTAATGCAGGACAAAAGTAATGCAGAAAGCTCCAAGGAGCTTTCTGCATTACTTTTGTCCTGCATTAAGCAACCACCTGCTTATAAAAACACCCATGTTTATTCATTAAGTGGTTGCATTAGAGGGGTTCTAATGTATTAACAATTTCTGTTGTACGAGTCACACTTATTGCTCAACGCCAGAATGTACAAAAATCTGAAGTATCACAGAAATGATGGTCTTGTAAATTAGGACTTACAATAGTTTGAGTTGTACCGTCTTCAATAAGACAGGCCCCAAAAGTGCTTAACATCACATGCTGATAAAACAATCTTGAAAACGTTTATCTTGCTTACTCAACTACTTGGAGATACATGTGACACATATTTTCAACACCCCAGATGTAGATTTTAAGTCAAGGAAAATAATTCTGTAGTAATTGGGCTTCTGAAAAAAAATAAACCTCAGGTGAGCAACTTTACAAGATTCCTGTAAGGTGCCATGGCTCTAACTCTGATACTTTTGGAGATAGATGCCACACGAATTTCCATAACTGATAGACAATTCCAGCAAAATCAATTTGCTTTCCTAGTACCTGAGGGAGACATAAATATGGATCATATTTATGGAATTTTGGAAATGAGGTACTGACCATGAATAAAAGGATTGCGCACTGACACAAAGAGAATGAAAACAGGGTTTTGCATGCAGGCTTTGAAAAAACCAACTGGCTGTTTAATGGATGAAATGTGTAAATTTAACCCTTTCCTTGTTGAATATTCATTGTAAGAAATAATGGCACAATGAATATCTATTGGCTGAGTTTCTATAATGGCATATGAACATAGGATTTTTGTAACCGGGTTGTCCACGGAAAATTTGGTTATTGAAATGGTGATGTACGGCAGGTGGCTGCCAATCTTGAACGGATTTACATAAAACCTTGCATGTAGAAAGGACACAATATGTAGATGTGCATATTGTCAGGGATTTTTCCTTCTGCAATTTTCTGGGAGGTATGCCCCTTTGAACTTAGAAATCACCAGTTAATAGTGAAGGAAAACCCGGTTTGATGTCGTGTCAACATTTCTTGTTTGTATTTTGTATTTGTAGAAAATGTAGAATCAGATGTTTGTAATTTCATATTAAGCAAACAGAGCAGACCCTAATTAGACTACTGCTACAGGAGCTATCTGATTTGGATATTATCTGCTAGCAAACAGTGTGACAGGGCATTTATATGAAGGAGAGGGTTAAAAACAACATAAGCACATTATGTAGATGAAGATTGTCATTTTCCTGATGACTAGATTCTCTTTGCACTCAATGCACTCTCACAATAATCCAATCTACTATTCCAATTTCCAGAGTGATTGATTTTATTAGGACAATACTTTTGAACAGACTGAGAGCAACATTTTTACAATAATTTTTATGGTACCAGCCAATTATCCTGAACCCTTTTAGTGAAAACTTCTCTCCCACCATAAAACATAATTGTCATCTGTAATACGTCATCTGCTTCATTTAAACATGAGGACAATGATATATCCCTCACCTGAGAAAATACGTCATAAGATCTAATCTATTACTTAACCCTTTCCCTCATATAAACGTGTTTTCACGTATTTGCAAACAGAGTAGACCCAGATCAGACGGCTCCTAGAGGAGCCGTCTAATCAGGGTCTGCTCTGTTTGCCAATAGAATTTGATAGTTCTGTTTCTTTGCTTTCTAAAATGTCTACAATGTTCCACCTTCTAAATTTCGTTATAACTATTTTGTCCATGAATATTCAGTAGGTATTGAAATTTGGAATAAACAGAACAGGGAAAGGGTTAAAAAGATTGGAAAGATTTGAAATATAATAAGAAACAAATATAATAAGAAGTTAATCATCATGTATTCAACTTCACTCATTGAATGCAACAAAATTTCATATTGTTGAGCTGGAAAAATTAACTTTACTCCATGAATATCCATGTAGGAATGAATATGAAATGGCTTAATGTTTATCATGGCACATAAACATGAATTTTTGGCTGTGACAGAAACTGTAGAATCATGTCTATATCATTTGATAAGCAAACAGAGCAGACCTTGATGAGACAACTCCTTTAAGAGCCATCTGATCATGATCTGGGTCTACTGTTTGCAAAGGCATAGAAAGACGTATTTATGGAGTAAAGGGTTAATTTTGTATTGCTGAACCAAGTTTACCTTATAGACACGTATTTCGGCACCTTTGCAAACAGAGTAGACCCAGATTAGGGTCTGCTCTATTTGCATCAGAAATAATATAAATCTGATTCTACAGTTTCTACTACTGCCAAAAATTCTTGTGTTCATTGGCCATTATAAAAATCAAATTAACCCTTTCCCTTATATAAGCACATTTTGACACGTCTGCTAACAGAGTAGACCCAGATCAGACGGCTCCTATAGGAGCCGTCTGATCAGGATCTGCTCTGTTTGCTAATGGTGTAATATAGATCTGATTCTACAGCTTCTGCTTGAGCCAAAATGTCCTGTGTTCATATGCCATTATAAAGAATAATCTTATTAATATTCATGACATCATTATTTCCTACATGAATATTCATCAGGGAAAGGGTTAATGAATATTCATGAATTTTTGTTTCAATATTCATGTGGTAAAGGGTTAATATAATGACATTAGCACACTGGATATCAACAATAACAAAGACCCCTGCATTAGCACACTAGATATCAACAATAACAAAGACCCCTGCATTAGCACACTGGATATCAACAATAACAAAGACCTCTGCATTAGCACACTGGATATCAACAATAACAAAGGCCCCTGCATTATTGTTTCTTTCAGATATAACAACATTACCTCATGAATATTCATATAAGAAACAATGACTATATGAAAATTGTTAACCCATTCCCACTTAGGTTATTTTTAGACGTAACCTCTTTGAAAAAGTCTACCAAAAAAGAGCATTTACTCTCGAGAAAAGGAAATTTTTAGAATTGTGTAATTTTGAAACTATTCTGATAAATAGAGAATTTGCTCCTACGGAGCAAATGCTCTATTTATCAAAATGCTTTCTAAAAGTCACTTTTACAGAGGCGTCAAAAGCCGTCAATATGCGGGAATGGGTTAACTGAATTTTTATAAAGGTATTATGTTAGTTTGTTTGTTTGTGTTGATTAATGTCCGTTTCTGCTCACTATGGGCTAATTGTACACGCCAGAGAGAGAGGAGAGAGGATACAGAGAAACCAGGGGGCGATGCCCTACTCTTATTATCGACTGAGTTTCTCTGGTTCTCTTAGATGCCCAGTGTAAAGCACTGATACATCGGACCTCGGTTTATGCAATTTACGAACTATGGAATTTTTTATCATGGAACAAATAATTGTCAAAATATATCTGTATCATTTCATGAGCTAACATAGGCCCTCTTAGAGGATCCATTTGAACTGGGTCATCTCTGTTTGCAAAGGTGTGAAAAGAAGTTTCTATCAGATACAGGGTTTATGCATATCTGTTCTGTGATAAAAAATTGTCTTTAAAAAAAAACACTTTCTGTTGCATACAAAGTAGATATACATCATATGGCATCAAAATTCCTTAGGAAAATGTGACCCTTTCACTGGAAATTTTGCATTCTAACATGGTCAATAGAGACTTCATCGATTGTACAAGATCACACATACTATAAACATTTCCATTGAAATTACTTCTAC
Source organism: Azorinus chamasolen (assembly GCA_963576725.1). NCBI lineage: Eukaryota > Metazoa > Mollusca > Bivalvia > Cardiida > Solecurtidae > Azorinus > Azorinus chamasolen. Next base: position 80,229,975 of record OY755239.1, read on the forward strand.
CAGTGGGTGATTTTCAAATCATGAAAATTGATTTGACCACAAATCTTTACCATTCAGCCTTTAGATAAAACATCTCAGCATTTACAGACACAACAACAAATATGGATCAATTCACAGTTTGCATTTAATGCTTTGAGAGCATTTACAAAACAACTCCTACAATAAGATAATTGTTGTGAAACACTATGCCCCCAATTTGACCTTGATGTATGACCTTGACCTTAATAAGTCGCCCCTAAAAATGTTCACCTCCATAAGTTGCACATGCATGCCAAGTTTAAAGTATGTATGTGCATTAGTCACCTGCTAAAAGCTCTGCAGGAAGGTGTGACACACAAGTGTATCTACCAAGAAGTATGATGAAAACTAGAGGGCCATGAGGCCCTGAAGCGCTCACCTGAGATACCCCAGGAGCGGGGCCATTTTTGACCAAGAAGTCATCATTTGTACAACCTTAGTAGAGAAACACAAGGTAAAGCAGTATGCCATTAATTAAAGGTCTAAACCTTATGGTTTCAGAGAAAAATAATATTTTATATTTTTCCCAAGAAAAACTGATAAGCCCCAAGGCAGGGCCAAGTGTCGCCCAGAGGTCAGGGTCGTAAGTTGAATATACTTGGCAGAGGACCACAAGCCAAAGCTACATATTTGTAGAGGACCATTAGAAGATTTTTAAAGATTTTCCTATGAAAAACTGATAAGCCCTTGGGCGGGGCCATTTTTGGCCCGGGGGGTCATAATTTGAAAAATCTTTTGTAGAGGACCATTAGATCATGCTACATACCAATTATCAAAGGTCTAGGCCTTACAGTTTCAGAGAAGAAGATTTTTAAAGATTTTCCTATGAAAAACTGATAAGCCCTTGGGCGGGGCCATTTTTGGTCAAGGGGTCATAATTTGAAAATCTTTGTAGAGAACCATAAAATCATACTACATACCAAATATCAAAGGTCTAGGCCTTACAATTTCAGAGAAGATTTTTAAAGATTTTCCTATGAAAACTGATAAGCCCTTGGGCGGGGCCATTTTTGGTCCGGGGGTCATAATGTGAACAACATTTCGGTCCTCCTAACCACTGATGCTTTTGAAAAAATTTGGTTAAACTCGGGTCAGCAGTTTCAGAGGAGATGTCGTTTGAAAATGTGGACGGACGACGGATGCCGGACTCCTCCAGCAGATGTCTGATCTGGGTCTACTCTGTTTGTAAAGGCATGAAAAAGTATTTATATGAGAGAAATTGTTAAACAAGATGTCGAACTCCACTTACAGTCAATGGGGTACTCATTCTGAGGGACAGATTTAAACAGTTTATGGAATTTCTCTGTCCTTGACTTGCTCAGCACTGCTGGTGTGTCCTGAAATAGAGATGAAGGAAAAAAACTAATTCAACAGACAAAGCAATCTTTCATTATTACATGTTTGCAGTAATCTACGCTCACAATTAGCATGACCAAGTTCTGAACAGAAAATCAAAAGCAGAAACTACAGGAAGCTGACCATCATTTGTAGTCCACAAGCCAAACAGAGCAGACCCTGGTCAGACAGCTCCTGTATGAGTCTTCTGATCTGGGTCTAGTCTGTTCGCCAAGGCGTAGAAAGGCGTATTTATGGAGTAACGAGTTAACTCTTTCAACACTGATATTTCAGGGTAGAATAGCCCAACATAGAGTTTATTCAGTAAGAAATTTTTGCACGCCAAGTAATTTTTCGTCTGCAACAATTGTCATCTGCTTCAATTCTTAAAATAAACTTTCTCTCATCTTTTTGGCAAAAATATTGTCAAGATGACAAACAGTTTGGATCCTGATGAGACCCCGCATTATGCGGCGTCTCGTCTGGATCCAAACTGTTTGCATAGGTAATCACAATTTTGCCGCTAGCGTGCAAAGAGTTAAACTTGCACGAGGATTCTGAATGTCAAACAGTGCAGACCCTGATCAGAGAGCCCATTGATCTAGAGGTCTGCACTGTTTGCAAATACCAGTGTATTCATGTCCTGCATTCAAAGAGTTAATCCATTACCTAATAGGCTATTTTTAGATCCAACCACTGTAAATAAATCTACCGAAAAGGAGCATTAACTAGAGAAAAGGATTTTTCTTTAGAAATTCGTAGTTTGAAAATTAATGAAAATTACTTTCCATGCAAAAAGTTAAGATAACTCTGTCATTATGCATGATTATAGTATTACTACCCTTTTTAAGGATGTGGTAAACCTTAGCGTTTACCTGAAGAAGTAATGCCATTATAATTATTTATTAGATGAATTCTTATAATGGCGTTTTGAACAAGGGAATGTTTTACTATCGCAGAAATGTAGAATCAGAACTATATTAGTTCATAAGCAAACAGAGCAGACCCTGATAAGACAGCTCCTATAGGAGCCATCTGCATTGGGTGTAGACTATTGTTTGCAAAGGTGTCAAATGGCAGGTGTCAAATGGAAGGTGTCAAATGGCATCGATATGAGGTAACGGGTTAAGACAGTAAACAAATGTCAGACATTTAGTCACGCTAGCTCAAATGATCCAGAAACTGTCCAATTTTGCCAACACAAATGCCAAGCAGCTGTAAATCATGACCATATTCTTGTCAAAGAAGTGAATAAATAACCACATGGAAATTTAATTTCCTATCTGACAATGCATTACACCTCAACCTTTGAGATCATGAAGGCGGACTAATGGCAAATACTGAGATATCGGATGTTCTGTGAGAAAAGGGGTCTTATTCAGTTGCATTGCTGGATGACCAAAGAATGTGTCACAAGAGGTGGCAAATGCCCGAAAAACAAAGCAACGACATTGAAATGTGTGTTGTACAGTGTGACCAAGATGTATTTACACACCAAATTTGACATTCCTACCTCAAGTAATATAGGAGATATGCTCCAGACAAGGTATCACTATAGCTTAGGTCAGCGGTCAAGGTCAAGGTCACAGAGACCTGAAAACAGTATGTGACATTCCGCCATCCTAAGATGTACTAACACACCAAATTTGGCATTTCTACCTCAAGTAATATAGGAGATATACTCTGGACAAGATTTTTCTGTACCTGAGGTCAGCAGTCAAGATCACAGAGACCTGAAAACTGTAATGGACACTCTGCCAGCCCAAGATGTGGTACGTGACAACACTCTGCCATCCCAAAGGTGTACTAACAAACTGAATTTGGCATTCCTACATCAAGTAATATAGTAGATACGTTCTGGACAAGATTTTTCTATAACTGAGGTCAAGGTCAATATCACAGAGACCTGAAAATGGTATGCAATACTCCGCCATCCTAAGATGTACTCACACACCAAATTTGGCATTCCTGCCTCAGGTAATGTAGGAAATATGCTCCAGACAAGGTGTACAAGGTCACACAGATACACAGAGTCAAGGTCACAGAGACCTGAAAATGGTATGCGACACTCCGCCATACCAAGATGTACCCCCACACACCAAATTAACATTCCTACCTCAAGTAATATCTATAGAAGATATCCTCTGGACAAGCTGTACACAGACACTCGGATAGTCATACACAGGTACACAGATCATATACGGACACACAGACACATGGACAGTTTCTATAAGCAAGCTTTGGGGGCATAAAACTGGCTTCTTATTGAAAAGCAAACAGTGTCAATTCAGATCTGACATGAAGTCTATAATGAGGTACCTGATCAAGTTTTACAAATTATTAGGTTCTGATGTGTCATACAGTACAAACCATGTCCAGACATGCAGTGACTGGCCTGTGTCATACAATACAAACCATGTCCAGACATGCAGTGACTGGCCTGTGTCATACAGTACAAACCATGTCCAGACATGCAGTGACTGGCCTGTGTCTGCTTAACCCATTCCTCCATAGGCTATTTTTAACCCCAACCTCTTTGGATGTATCGACCGAAAAGGAGCATTAACTAGAGAAAAGGAATTTTTTAGAATTTTGTAATTCGAAACCATTGTGATAAATACAGCATTTGCTCCTATAGGAGCAAATGCTCTATCTATCACAATGGTTTCAACAGGTGACTTATACAGAGCCGTAGAAAGGCGTATTTATGGAGGAAAGGGTTAATAACAATTCTTTTTCCCAGAATGTGGCCCATATTGAAATTCATTTTCACATGTGCTATGTGATTCCAAGCAAAAATCAACTTTCATCAGTACTGACATTAAACATCCATCTCCACTCCCAGGCATAGCAGATTATAACAAGAGTGCAAAATTACTCCATAATAGGTGGCATAAAGTAAGGGGAGATAACTTGGGAAATCTTGCTATTTATCGAACTTGACTGGGGCATTATGGTAATAATTATACAGGCTGACCAAATTTGAAAAGGATTGGATTACGATTGTTTGAGTTTGAGAGCAGACAAGCAAAAGTTCACCGAAATTAAAGTAAGGGGAGATAATTCTGGAGTGTCTAAAGCAATCTTGCTGGTTATCGAACTTGACTTAGACATTATAGTAATAAACATACTGACCAAATTTGAAAATAATTGGATTAGATTCATATGAGTTAGAGGGCAGACAAGCAAAAGTTCACAGAGGGGAGATAATCCTTGAATGTCAGAGACAATCTTGCTGGCTATCGAACTTGACTGAGACATTATGGTAGTATACATGCTGACCAAATTTGAAAAGGATTGGATTACATTTATTTGAGTAAGAGAGCGGACAGGCAAATAGTTCACGGAAATTCACAAAGTAAGGGGAGATAATTCTGGAGTGCCTGGGGCAATCTTGCTGGTTATCGAATTTGACTGAGACATTACAGTAATATACTTGCTGACAAAATTTGAAAAGGATTGGATTGCATTTGTGTGAGTTAGAGAGAGGACAAACAAATGTTCACGGACGGACAACGCCACGACATAATACGTCCCGTCTGAAGACGGGCATATAAAAAGAGCAGGTGCAAACGCTCGTCTATCGTCATTGTCAAGATGAACATGCATACTAAAAATGAAGGTTGTAAATGAAAAATTGAAGAAGTTATGGTCAATGTTAAGATCTAGGACGACGACAACAATAATGACGACGACAACGACGACGCGGACTCCGGAGCTACGACAATAGCTCGTGATTTCTTTGAAACAGAGGAGCTAAAAATCAGTAAGAATCCGGGAAGTCCTGCAAACATTATAATGGAAGCATATGGAAAACAATTTAATAGTCTCTGACCTACATCTTGAGCCATGAACATTTTTTATCAGAGGTTTGAATGCCTACTGAGTTTTAATCCAAGTGCAAACAGTGTAGACCGAGATCATATGGATTTGAGTTATGCGCTGTTTGCCATTTCAAATCCTCTAACAAACTTGTATATTACTTGCAAGGCAGTGCATGTGTGCCCAACATTTACAAAGTTACGTAACAGTTGTCAGCTAATTTTGTCATCTGCCAAAATTCACCAAGTAGATTTTTGTCTCCAATGTTTCTCAAAATCATGATTAACCCATTACCTCATAGGCTATTTTTAGATACAACCTCTTTGAATAAATCTACCGAAAAGGAGCATTAACTAGAGAAAAGGAAAATTTTAGAATTTTGTAGTTTGAAACCATTGTGATAAATTTCACAAAGTGACTTTTACAGAGTCGTCAAAAGTCGTCAATATGAGGGAATGGGTTAAAGTGTCAAACCCTGAACCTTCCTGAATCTTATTGAGTGACTGCATCTCATTTGGATCCAAGCAGTGTGCCCATACCACTAGCATCACAAAGGTAGTCACATATATCAACACAGCTGGATTTAGTACTTTGAATACTAAATATTTAACCCTTCCGTTATATAAACACCTTTTTATGCATTTGCAAACAAAGAAGATCCAGATCAGATGGCTCCTATTATGGCTACAGGGTCGTCTGATCAGGGTCTGCTCTGTTTCCTTATGAAATTATAGTATATCTGACTCTTTAATTTCTAACAGTACCAAATAATCCCGTCTACATAATTATACCGTAATAAAAGTTCAGCTAATAGATATCATTATTTCTTACATGAATATTGAACAGGGAAAGGGTACAATCTAATGATTATAGAGTCTTTCTTTTTATAGAAAGGCAAATAATTTTGTTAGAGGAATTTGAATGACAAACTATGCAGATGCTGACCAGACTGGGCTCCATTTACAGTACACTTGTTTCCCAGATTCCAAGGTTAACCCTTTCCCTTATATAATCGTGTTTTCGCACATTTGCAAACAGAGAGGAGCCGTCTGATCAGGGTCTGCTCTGTTTGCTAATAGAATTGAAAGATCTGTTTCCTTACTTTCTAAAATGGCTACAATGTTCCATCTTCCGTATTTCCTTATAAGTATTCTGTCCATGAATATTAAGTATGTATTGAAATTTGGAATAAACATAGAACAGGGAAAGGGTTAAGAGCATTATTTGCTACAGTACTCTTACAAAACTCTGTCAGAGACATGCATATTTCATTGCCTCTAGATGGTTTCTAATCTACTGCATGTAGATAAGGATAAATTAGTTTTACCAATATGTTGCAGGCTTTGGAAATGTAGAAAATTGGTCTGTGAATTGGTCTGCTTGTTGTTTGTACTTTGCAAACTTAACTGGTGAATTTGCAATTACCTGTGCAAACAGTGTGGATCAAGTTATGACTCGTAATAAATTGGCATCTCATCAGGATCCAAACTGTTTGACACTCTTAAAGAAATGGAACAAAACTATATTTCAGAACTGTAGTAGATGACAAACAAGATGTGTTTTGTGAAACACTTTGCCCCCCATTTTCTAAAATTTGTCATCAATAAGTAAAGTCAGTCATGAGTGTGTCAAACATTTTGGATCATGATGGGATGCTTGTTTGCTAAATATCTCGTCTGCATCCAGTTCTATAAAATATGCTACTAATAATCTCTTTAACTCATATATATTCCTTTTGACACCTTTGCAAATAGAGTAGACCAAGACTTGTAGCAATCATCTGATCGGGTCTGCTCTGTTTGCCAATGAATAATAAAGACTACAAATTCTCAAAAAAAACAAAAATCATTCCTGCATTCATATACCATTTTAAAAAAAAAATCTCAATGCCATTTTCTTACATATATATTTAAGCCATTCCCTCATATTGAAGCCTTTTGACACCTCTGTAAGAGTCACTTCTTCACAATGGTTTCAAAACAACACAAATTCTAAACATTTCCTTTTCTCTAGAGGTTGGATCTAAAAATAGTCTATGAGGTAATGGGTTAAATTAGGTAAAGAGTTATTACTAGATGAAGCTGTCCCCTATAACTTTGGTCCATTTATTCCCCTATAACTTTTATCCATTTACCCCCCCCCCCAAAAAAAATAACGTTGATCCATTTATCCCCCTATAACTTTGATCAATTTATCCCCCTATAACGTTGATCCATTTATCCCCCTATAACTTTGATCCATTTATCCCCCTATAACTTTGATCCATTTATCCCCCTATAAATTTGATCAATTTATCCCCTATAACTTTGATCCATATATTCCCTATAACTTTGATCCATTTATCCCCCTATAACTTTGATCCATTTATCCCCTATAACTCTGATCCATTTATCCCCCTATAACTTTGATCCATTTATCTTTGATCCATTTATCCCCTTATAACTTTGATCCATTTATCCCCTAAAACGTTGATCCATTTATCCCCCTATAACTCTGATCCATTTATCCCCTTATAACTTTGATCCATTTATCCCCCAAATAACTTTGATCCATTTATCCCCCCAATAACTTTGATCCATTTATCCCCCATTAACTTTGATCCATTTATCCCCCTATAACTCTGATCCATTTATCCCCTTATAACTTTGATCCATTTATCCCCCTATAACTTTGATCCATTTATCCCCTTATAACTTTGATCCATTTATCCCCCTATAACTCTGATCCATTTATCCCCTTATAACTTTGATCCATTTATCCCCTATAACTTTGATCCATTTAGCAAGTTTGTGATTACCTCAGCAAACAGTATAGATTCGGATTAGAAGGTGAGTAACTTTGCATCTCATCAAGATCCATACCGTTTGACATTCTGACATTTTTTGTTAAAAAAAAATCAAAAAAAAATTCAGACTTACACCAGTTGACAATTTTTTGAGGCAAGAAGACACCTTTTCCAACCTTTGCAAACAGAGTAGACCCAGATCAGATGGCTGCTGTAGGAGCTGTCTGATCAGGGTCTGCTCTGTTTGCTTATAAATGAAATAATAGTGATTCTACAATTTCTGCCATTATCAAAAATCCAATTGTTTATGATCCTGGTATAAAAATTCAGCTAATACATATTCATGATGTCATTAATTCTTACAAGAATATTCACCGGGAATTCAGTCCTCTAAGACTGAATAGATCTGCTGACAGTTTTCTGGTACTGAGGGTTATCTGGCCTTTAACAGACTGATTACTGCATGCAATAACCATGCATGCATGTGCTTTTGGCAAACATGAGATGAATGAGTCATGGAGTTACTATCTAAAAGAAGAAACACAGTTTTCTGCTCCAAGGCCGAATTGCATTAGATTGATCAAGTTACATAGGGACTGTCTCCTTTGTGTTTGATCTGATATCCAAAGTGTTCAATAGTCTGGCTGCTGTCTTAACCCATTCCTCTATAGGCTATACAATATATTTAGACCTAACCTCTTTGAATGAACCTACCCAAAAGGAGCATTTACTAAAGAAAAGTAAAGTTTTAGAATTTTGTAGTTTGAAACCAATGTGATAAATAGAGCATTTGCTCCAAAAGGAGCAAATGCTCTATTCATCACAATGGTTTCAACAGGTGATTTTTACAGAGGCGTAGAAGGGCGTATTTATGAATGAAAGGGTTAAAAAACAGATGGAAGAAACATGAGTGCTGCAGGAACATATGTGTCACCTGCTGAAGTCTAAGAACATGACAGCTGGACAGACAGATGGACAGTCAGATGGACAGACAGCTGGACAGACAGATGGACAGTCAGATGGACAACAATGGATCAGAGACCCTTAACCTTTTGAATGTGGGACAAGCATGCAATGTCCTTTGCAAACAGTGAAGACCCAGATCAGAGGGCTCCTAGAGGATGCGCTGTTTGTCATTTTACTTTACATTGTACATTCAGGTCAGAATTATCCTACTGGTCTCTAAAGTCAGTGGCAGTCATATATAAACTATACATATGTCCAGCCCGTTTCATTGATCAACCTTTCGAATGCTAAAAGCTCCGATTTTTTAAAGTGGAGAAGTCTATCATTGTTTAACCTTTTACCTGTAGCTTATTCATGTAAGAAATAATGGCATTATGAATATTTACTGGCTGAATTTTTATAATGGCATGTGTACAGTTTATTTTTTGGTATTAGTAGAAACTGTAGAATCAGATCTGTTTATATGTATTCATAAGCAAACAGAGCTAACCCTGATCTGACTGTTCCTATAGGAACGGTCTGATCTGGATCTACTCTGTTTGCAAATGATCAGACTGCTCCTATATAAGTTGTCTGATCTGGGTCTACTCCGTTTGCAAATGCATATTAAGGCGTTTATATGAAGGAAAGGGTTAAGAGCAGTGTCCATCCAGTATGAGCGGATATAATGAGCTAGAGGATGTTGAATGATACACAGTGCAGATCTGATCTGCATCTACACTGATTGCAGGTGCCAGCACACATGTTTCCATTCAATAGGTTAACCTTTTTAGTGCAGGGAAACAAGTCACTAATGTCCTCTGCATAGAGGGTAGACTCAGATTAGAGGGTTCCTAGAGGAGCCCTCTCATCAGGGTCAGCACTGTTTGTCATGTTACACTTTTCTTTTTTTAAAAAAACCCTGAATGTTCACAATAAGCTTCATCTACATTCAGCATTGAAAGGATTAAATGTACCATGAACTGTCTAGATATAAGTGACTCACACTCTGCTTCAACAAATTTCAATCAATGAGCACCAATCAATGCTGATTTATAGAATCTGCATGTAACAAATTCAGATATCGGATATGTATATGTCATTATTGTGAACTGGAGCTAGCTAGCTTTCGGCAGCATCATCAGGACTTTGCAGATATTGAAGACCACGGTAACAGAAGTTTAGAGACAATATCTGTTTAGGGTCTATACTACTGGTTATTCACTAATAAGCATCTGCGGCATTTTATCATTAACCCTTTCCTCAATAAATACGCCTTTCTACGCCTCTGTAAAAGTCACTTTATGAAACCATTGTATTAAATAGAGCATTTGCTCCTATAGGAGCAAATGCTCTATTTATTACAATGTTTTCAAACTACAAAATTCTAACATTTTACTTTTCTCTAGTAAATACTCCTTTTGGGCAGATTCATTCAAAGAGGTTGGGTCTAAAAATAGCCTATGGAGGAAAGGGTTAACTTAACCCGTTAAAAACTATTGCGCTACCTGTGATGGACCTTACAATTTGGGTCTAAATTAGATACCAATATAACTAATCAGGATATATAACGTGTGACTTTCTGACAACATTGTCATTTTAAACAGAAAGACAGAAGAAAGTCATTCTTTCAGAATTGAAGCAGATTAACCCATTCCCTCATAGGATATTTTTAGATCAAACCTCTTTGAATAAATCTACCTAAAAAGAGCAGTCACTAGGGAAAAGTTAAATGTTAGAATTGTTTAGTTTTGAAACCATTTTGATAAATAGAGCATTTGCTCCTTTGGAGCAATTGCTCTATTTATCACAATGGTTTCAAGAAGTGACTTTTACAGAGGCATATTGAGTATATTGGTGTATTTATGGAAAAAAGGGGTAAGTAAAACCTTTGCAAATACTAACTTACTCTAATAACCCTTAGTCTTCACACACCTAAACTCATCTTCCCATCATTTTGTAATAAAGCTGAATAATTCAATTCGAAACCATTTTGTAAACTTTAAATTAGACTGACATAGTAGTAAATAGTGCAGATCCTTATATAGAACAGCTCCATCTTCAAGTCTTTCAGACTGAATGGAACTGATAGTTAAACACTAAATTCTGCTTGTAGAGGGTGAATATTTTAAGCATTGCAATGATTGGTGTTGCAATTAGCTTGAATTTAACAGAATTGCATTTATAATTGAAGAATTATCTAACCCTTTGAATGGTAAATATTCAAAGTGGAATGGCCTATCACTGTTTAACCCTTTCCTCCATAAATACGCCTTTCTACGCCTCTGTAAAAATCACCTGTTGAAACCATTGTGATAAATAGAGCATTTGCTCCATGTGGAGCATTAATTCTCTATTTATCACAATGGTTTCAAAACGAATCAATTCTAAAAGTTTCCTTTTCTCTAATAAATGCTTATCTTTGGTAGATTTAATCAAAGAGGATGGATCTAAAAATAGCCTGTGAGGGAATGGGTTAATGATAGAGACCGTTGAATTAAAGGGGATTAAACTTGCTAGAGGATGTTCAATAACAATCAATGCAGACCATGAGCAGAGGCTCCTCTTAGAGTGACTGGCTGACTGCAGACCATGAGCAGAGGGCTCCTCTTGGAGTGACTGGGTGACAGCAAACCATGAGCAGAGGGCTCCTCTATGAGTGACTGCGTGACTGCAGACCATGAGCAAAGGGCTTCTCTCGGAGTGACTGGGTGACTGCAGACTATGAGCAGAGGGTTCCTCTAGCAGCGACTGGGTGACTACAGACCATGAGCAGAGGGCTCCTCTAGGAGTGACTGGGTGACTGCAGACCATGAGCAGAGGGCTCCTCTTGGAGTGACTGGGTGACAGCAAACCATGAGCAGAGGGCTCCTCTATGAGTGACTGCGTGACTGCAGACCATGAGCAAAGGGCTTCTCTCGGAGTGACTGGGTGACTGCAGACTATGAGCAGAGGGTTCCTCTAGCAGTGACTGGGTGACTACAGACCATGAGCAGAGGGCTCCTCTAGGAGTGACTGGGTGACTGCAGACCATGAGCAGAGGGCTCCTCTAGGAGTGACTGGGTGACTGCAGACTATGAGCAGAGGGCTCCTCTTGGGGTGACTGCAGACCATGAGCAGAGGGCTCCTCTAGGAATGACTGGGTGACTGCAGACCATGAGCAGAGGGCTCCTCTAGCAGTGACTGGCTGACTGCAGATCATGAGCAGAGGGCTCCTCTAAGAGTGACTGGGTGACTGCAGACCATGAGCAGAGGGCTCCTCTAAGAGTGACTGGGTGACTGCAGACCATGAGCAGAGGGCTCCTCTAGCAGTGACTGGGTGACTGCAGACCATGAGCAGAGGGCTCCTCTAAGAGTGACTGGGTGACTGCAGACTATGAGCAGAGGGCTCCTCTAGGAGTGACTGCAGACCATGAACAGAGGGCTCCTCTAAGAGTGACTGGGTGACTGCAGACTATGAGCAGAGGGCTCCTCTAGCAGTGACTGGGTGACTGCAGACCATGAGCAGAGGGCTCCTCTAGGAGTGACTGGGTGACTGCACTATTTGCAAATGACAGCTGAACTCATTTCCATCATTCAAAAGATTCACTTAATCCTTTACTTGTTAATTATTCATTAAAGAAATAATTACATCATGAATACTTATTAGCTAAATTTGTATGATGAGAAATTTTCAAAGACATGTTTTGCTTTGACAAAATTGCAGGAATATATATTCATAAGCAAACAGAGCAGACCCTGATCAGACAGCTCCTTCAGGGGTCGTCTGCTCTGGGTCTATTCTGTTGGCAAAGGCATGAAAAGTTGTTTATACGAGGGTAAAGAAAAAAGAAATGAAACTAGCTAACAAGATAAGCAGTCCAAATGGTTAAACTGGAACAGTTTTTTGCTCAGGTGAACCAACAAACTTAACACTTCTTTACACTTATCATGCCTTAAAGCAGTAACTGTATCTCTATCATTTTTCACTTATTTCCAGTTTGTTTAAGTTTTAGAGAAAATAATGACCAAAAGTCAAACTTCTTGGAACCTGATCCCGATCCATTAACCCTTTCCCTGTTCTATGTTTATTTCAAATTTCAATACCTACTGAATATTCATGGCCAAAATAGTCATAACGAAATATAGAAGGTGAAACATTGAAGCCGTTTTAGAAACCAAAGAAACAGATCTTTCGAATTCCATTAGCAAACAGAGCAGACCCTAATCAGACGGCTCCTATAGGAGCCGTCTGATCAGGGTCTACTTTGTTTGCAAATGCGTGATAACACGTTTATATGAGGCTAAAGGTTAAGATACATGCTGTTTACAATGGTTAAATTGGGTAATACTTAGCACGCTAAAGGTTAATGACCCTAACCAACTGATCAAACATACTATATTTAGCTCATTCCATTTTTAGTTTCAAGAGAACAATAGAGCCTTCCTTGAGGAAGAACGAAATTCAGTGGAAATCAATGAGGACATCATTGGTTGCCCCGCTAATCAAATAAACCAAACTCTAGCCAGTTACAGAAATGCACCAAATTTACAAATAGTATATACAAATACTTTGCTTACCTAACCCTTTCCTCAATAGGCTATTTTTAGACCCAGTCTCTTTGAATAAAACTACCGAAAAGGAGCATTTACTAGGGAAAAGGAAAATGTTAGAATTGTGTAGATTGAAACCATTGTGATAAATAGAGCATTTGTTCCTATAGGAGCAAATGCTCTATTTATCACAATGGTTTCAAGAAGTGACTACTACAGAGGCCTAGAAAGGCGTATTTATGGAGGAAAGGGTTCAGTAAGTCATTTGAAAAACTTGCAAGCTGCTACAATTTTTATAGTTAACCCTTTACTCCAAGAATATTCATGCAAGAAATAATGACATCATGAATATTGATTCGATTAATTTTTATAATGGCACATGAACACAGAAATGTTTGACCATGGCAGAAACTGTAGAATCATATTTATTTTGTTTCATAAGCAAGCGGAGCAGACCCTGATCAGACAGCTCCTATAGGTACAGTCTGTTTGCAAAGGGGTAGAAAGGCATATTTATAGAGCGATGTTTCCTTGTTGAATATTCATGCAGAAAATAATTACATCTTGAATATTTATTACCTTATTTATGACGAAAAACAAGAGTGTACGAGGGAACACAAATGTCACCTGCTCGCAGATGACACAAAAACTGTAAATCAGTTGGAGTGTGAAAATCAGAGGAAAGGGGAATAACTCAAAGAATATTGAATGCAGAGTAACAAACCTTAGTTACTTTAATGGTCCTCAATGAGAGGAAAACACCTGTGAAATTTGAAAGCTCTATAAGATTAGTTTAGAAATGACGGCAAAAAAAGAAAGTGTGACAGACAGCGAAAATCAGAACAAAGGGGAATAACTCAAAAAGTATTGAATATAGAGTAACGAACCTTATTTACTTTAACGGTCCTTAATGAGTGGAAAACACATGTGCAATTTGAAAGCTTTCTAATGATTTGTTTAGAAATGACGGCCCAAAAAAAAAGTGTGACTGACAGCAAAAATCAGAAAAAAGGGGAATACCTCAAAAAGTATTGAATGTAGAGTGACGAAACTTAGTCTGACTTCAATGGTCCTCAATGAGAGGAAGACACATGTTAAATTAAAAAGCTCTTTAGTGATTGAAATTATATTTTGTCCAATGGCGTTGCAGTATTTTTCAAATTCTCTGGCGATTTATTTTAGTAAATCAGCCGTTACTGGCCATTTATTTAGTAAGTGTCTATTTACCGAAGTAAGTGACAATTTACCCAGTAAGTCGGTCTATTTTATATTGCACCTGCGTTCAGAATCAGTTCAGGGACAGGATACAATAGCGGCTAGCCGCTGAAGCCTGTTGGAGCAAAGGAAATTGACATGACGCCTCGATATTCCGAACAGTTTTTTAGCAACTGATGTTGCTAAAAATGATTTCAAAAAAGGGGGATACAAAAGACACAACTATCACAATAAATATTAAACTGATCTTTATAACTCTTGACATCATGCTGGGCGTTAGCATTGAACATAAATGAAAAATAAACTAAAATTAAAAACAGTAATCATTTTTGCTGTCTCTTAACGAAAACAATGTTTTATGACACTCTCAGGGATTTGAATTACTAAACAATGTACGTGTTGGTTGTTAAAGGGGATTTGTGAATCTTTAGCTATAATTTGTAGCCAGACCGGTTTGAAACTCTTTCTCTAAGGAACATTTATAGATCTACACGAATTGATCAATCCAGGAATAATAATAACCCATTTGTTTAATAATGTAAACTTTTCAAGGGAACTTTTGGTTCAAACAAAAACTGTAGGATCAGATCTATATAATTTTATACAGAAATAGAGCGAACCCTGATTAGACGTTTGGTCTTTGTCTACTTTGTTTGCGATAAAGCGTTGATATGAGGGAAAGGGTTAAGACCGGTGTTTCCTCGATCGAATATAGACAGAGTTGATAAACTACTGTTGCTGCCAATTTCGCTGATGGGGGCACCAAGTTCTATAGAAATCGTCTGTTCTTGGTCTACTCCGTTTGCATTTATACAAATAAACTTTGAAATTTTGGTCTACTCCGTTTGCAAATGTGTGAAACGCGTTTATATGAAGTAAAGGGTTAAACGATTTGTAGACATGTGCATTGACGAAAATGAATAAATAAGCATTCTTGATAATACAATCAAACTCACAGGAAATCTCTGTAAAGTACAATGTAATCATCTACCGGCTTTATTAGTGAAATTCTGAAGCGGTTATTGAGAACTTGAGTTGCCGTGACCCCATGTTTGGACAGTATTGGTACTTACATATTTAAATAAATCAAACTCCCCCATTTATAATTCGCTTGAATATCCACTGCTATTCTCGGAAAACTGTGGTGTTGCTGTCGGAAATATATCGCGTCTCAGGTACATTTTATACAAGCGTTTGCCGCACGGTTGTGACGGGTGGTGAGAGGTATGTTTATTACATAGGGAGCGCGACATTTTGTGAACAAAACATAATTTCAATCACTGCGCCCCGCTAGACCGATTTATTTTTGTAAATGCTGACTAACAAACACTAACCTATACATAATGATTAGTTTAGATATTACAGCAAAAAAAAGTGTGACGGACAGACAGACAACGGAAAAGTGATCCGTAAGTAACACACACCTCCCTTATCCAACTTAATATGACTAATACACCCACTTTCCTAGACAAGAGAAAGTTCCTAAATACAGTGTCCAAAGTTCCTTTCAAAATACGTGCTTTGAATTTGAGAATAACGTGCACCCACCCAGCATGTTGGCTAATGTCAAATCACTTTTTTGTGTACAGCGAATATCGGAAATGTGTAAATTTTCCACTAAGGGTTTCACTGTGGGGTAATTGCTGCGTGGAGTTTAACTAAGTTAACAAAGATCAAAATGCATACGCAAAAAGTATTTTCAAGCAGATCAGACCCGAAATAAAAACATCCAGAATGCAAAGACAGGATGAGAAAGCGTGTTTTGAGACAATTTTTTAAACTTGAAATTGGCTTCGTTCCAAAACAGATATTCCCTTATGGTTTGGTTAGTGTTTTTACTGTAATATGCCGATGTGTATTTGGCATGTGCCCATAATCATAATAAGAGTAAACCATAACATCCGAGTCAAAGAGCAGGTAACTCCATATTAGCCTAGAGAGAGAGAGAGAGAGAAGAAAAAGAATTTTGTGTCATGCACAGGTATTATACCTTAATGGCAATCAAGCATACCAAGTTTCATTAAGTACGCTATGCTGCAAATCTTGATTCCAAAACCCAACTGACTAACCAACTGACAAATCAGCCAACTGACAAGGTCTCCTATATAGCCCCTAACATAATTATGTAAGGATATAATAATTTCTTGAAATTTCAGCAGATAGATGTTTAACCCTTTCCTCCATAAATACGCCTTTCTATGCCTTTGTAAAAGTCATCTGTTGAAACAACTGCGATTAATAGAGCATTTGCTCCTATAGGAGCAAATGCTCTATTTATCACAATGGTTTCAAACTACAAGATTCTTAAATTTTACTTTTCTCTAGTAAATGCTCCTTTAGGGTAGATTCATTCAAAGAGGTTGGGTCTAAAAATAGACTATGAGGGAATGGGTTAAATACAACTAGAATAAAGTCATTGACACATGGATGTCCTCACACTACCATTTTCACTAAGCCAAGGAATTTAATGTAACTGCTGTAACAATGTAGGGTAAGAATTTAGTAAAACAGGAGTAAACAGATTCCTTCCTTTATGTGCATCCGAACATCAAGTTGGAAACAAATTCCATCATAGGCGTCAGAGGAGTTTGAAACACAAACCCTGAGCAGAAGCAAAGTCTGTGACACGGCAACTCTGAACTGATCTGAGTCCACACTATCTGCAAAAGCTGAAAGTTACCTTTCCTATAAGCACAGCTCGTAATGTGATAATAACTCACCATGAGGAAGGAAACTCCTTTAGATGACCAATGCCCAATGTCGATCACCCTGAAATAGAAGACAGTGAAAATGTTTCTTTATTATGCCTGATAAATAATTGATCAACCAATCAGCTTTGGTACACACTAAAAATCAAAGCATTGATTACTGGTGGTTAGCAGAGAAAAGACACCGTGAAGGTTGGGGGGGATGTACTTGTAGACACTATATTATGTCGTAAGTCTGGGTTTATTGAGCTCTCAAAGATTTGAAAACTAAGGGTGAATTTGTGACAATCTCTACAAGCAGTTTGGATCAAGATGAGATGTCAAATAACTTGGCACATCATCAGGATCTAAACTCTTTGAAACTGTGATAGTGTTGGAAAAGAAATGAGAGAAAAATATGTTATGAAACAAAGACGACAATTCTTTGCAGATAAAGGCTTATCAAAGTTTAAAGGGCTAACCTTGACTGGTCCCATGAGTTCATGTATGTGTTCATCTGAAAAACTGACTTCCAAGAAAATATTGATGAGTTTTCACTATTGTTTAGAGAGATAAGAGCATTACCGGATGTACTTTTACCACCTACTGCAAACATTAAAGACAAAACAAATATGTGGATAGCATGACGATAAACAAGTTTGGCACATACTTTATAAACTGTGTTGACCCAGACCAGCTGCTACATCAGAGACAGGTCTTCTGATAAACTTAAGTTATCGTTATTACCCTAAATATTTGACCCACCAAACTTGGGCAAATAATATAGACCTAGATCAAACTGCTACTAAAGGAAAAATGTGATCAGGATCTACCGTACAGGCTACTTTATAATAAACCCATTACCTCATAGGCTATATTTAGATCCAACCTCTTTGAATGAATCTACCTAAAAGGAGCATTAACTAGAGAAAAGGAAATTTTTAGCACTGTGGAGTTCTGAAACCATTGTGATAAATAGAGCATTTGCTCCTTAGGAGTAAATGCTCTATTTATCACAATGGTTTCAAAAGTGACTTTTATAGAGGCGTAGAAAGGCGTATTTGTAGAGGACAGGGTTAATAACTGGTGGAGAAGAGACATTAGTGTTCTAACATTTTTTCAAAATGTGATAGTAAATACTAAGGAAGTTGCTGAAGGTCAGACATCCCAACCCTGTGAATAAGAGACGGTGTATCTATGGAAGTGGCTCGAAGACATCTACACTGTTTGCAATTTGGTCCAGAAGATACCTATTCTTAAAAGTTTACTCATACCGTAGAACCGAGTCCTCATGGTTAATTGACAAAATGGACGACATGAAAAAGTTAGACGACGTGGATTAGACAATAATCAAAAAAAAAAATTAGTACTCTATTTTGGAAAGACAAACTTAGACAAATAGTGTAGATCCAGATAAAACTGCTTCTTGAGGAATAGTTTGGTCACCATTTGCAAAAACGTTGGTCTAAACTTTAGAAACATGACTTCTTTAGCATTAGAAACCCATGGAGGAGACAGACTGGGTGTCGGAATATGTAATGAGGGTTAGGTATTATTATTGAGACAGATTGGGTGTCGGAATATGTAATGAGGGTTAGGTATTATTATTGACAGTAAAACCCCTCTAAACTGATATTCTAGAAGAGAATAGTTAAGATACTTTAAGGCAGGTGGCTGCTTGGTGAAAGTCATGCAGAAAGCTGCTAGAGGAGTATTTGAATGGCGACAAAATTATTGCCAATCTAAATTTGACCCATAATTTGACCTTTGACCTTGATGTACCACCTCGACCTTATATATGTTTGCCTCCATAAGTTGCACATGCATGCCAAGATTGAAGGATGTAACTATGTTGAACGATGACAAAATTATTGCCAATCTACATTTGACACGTAATTTGACCATGATATATGACCTTGACATTAACACGTAGCCCCTTAAAATGTTCGCCTCCATAAGTTGCCCATGCCTGCCAAGTATGAAGTATGTATGCTGAATGGCGACAAAATTATTGCCAATCTAAATTTGACCCATTATAATTTGACCTTGATATATGACCTTGCCCTTACTAAGTCACCCCTTAAAATGTTAGCCTCCATAAGTTACACATGCATGCCAAGTTTGAAGAATGTATGTTGAATGGCAACAAAATTTGACCGGTAATTTGACCTTGATGTATGACCTTGACCTTAATAAATCACCTCTAAAAAATGTTCGCCTCCATTAGATGCACATGCATGCCATGTTTGAATGATGACACATTTATCGCCAATCTAAATTTGACCCATAATTTGACCTATGACCTTGATGTATGACCTTAACCTTAATAGGTCACCCCTAAAAATGTTCGCCTCCATAAGTTGCATATGCATGCCAAGTTTGAAGTACATGTAACACTGGCTACAAAATTATCATCGATGTTAAAGTTGGGGGCCAAACCAACAGAGAGACTGGGCGAAAACAATACCCCTCCACCTCCACCCCCCGAAAAGGGAAGAAAGTTCAACAATGAAAATTAACCCCTTGCACACTAGCGGCAAATCTGTAATAACCTATGACAGTATGGATCAAGATGAGACACAGAGCATCTCATCAGGTTCCTAATTACTTCATACTTTGTATCCTTAACCCTTTCCTCCATAAATACTCCTTTCTATGCCTCTGTTAAAGTCACTTTATGAAACCATTGTGATAAATAAAGCATTTGCTCCTATAGGAGCAAATGCTCTATTTATCACAATGGTTTCAATCTACAAAATTCTAAAAAAAAATCCTTTTCTCTAATTAATGCTCCTTTTCGGTAGATTTATAAAAAGTGGTTGGATCTAAAAAATAGCCTATGGAGGAAAGGGTTAGTCAAACAACAATTTTGGCAGACAAAGACCTATTAGCATGCTAAAAGTTAAAGTAGATCACACCTCATGCAGACAGCAATACTAGCATCGTGAGTTAATAATATATGACCCTTTCAACACTTAATTTCGGAGTGGAAGAGCCCATCAAAACTTAACTATGGAGTCCACTCAGTATGAAAGGCTTAAATTTGCTAGATAATTTTGAATGACAAAACAGTGCAAAAAAAGGAGCCCTCTGATCTGGGTCTACACTGTTTGCAAATGATAGTGCATACTAGTCCCGCATTCAAAGGGTTACTAAGTGTAACTTTCCACACCTATGTAGGGTTACTAAGTACATGTATAACTTTCCACACCTATGTAGGGTTACTAAGTGTAACTTTCCACACCTATGTACAGTTATGTCTCATTTTCATCAAACGTGTATTGTAAACTGCTTCAAGCTTGTTTTGACTTTATTTTGACAGTTTGGATTCTGTACTATTTGTCATTTAACCCATTCCCTCATAGGCTATTTTTAGATACAACCTCTTTGAATAAATCTACCGAAAAGGAGCATTAACTAGAGAAAAGGAAAACTTTAGAATATTGTAGTTTGAAACCATTATTATAAATAGAGCATTTGCACCTATAGGAGCAAATGCTCTATTTATCACAATGGTTTCACAAAGTGACTTTTACAGGGTCGTCAAAAGTTGTCAATATGAGGAAATGGGTTAATATCCTCTTACAAATTTAGGCAGTTCATACTGACTGGATTCTATTGTAAACACTTTCCTTCAAATGAACACATTTTCACACATTTGCAAACAGAGTAGACCCGGATAAGATGGCCTCTAAAGGAGCAATCTAATCAGGGTCTGCTCTGTTTGCTTTTGACATGATATAGATATGATTCTACAGTTCTTGTTAAAGCCAAACATTTCCTTCAGGGCTTTCCCCGGGCATTTAAAGCATGTCACATGCAACATGCCTTCATGTCAAAATATCTCTTGCAACATGCCTTAAATTTCAAAGAACTTTTATAAGTATTACATTTGAACTACTTTAAATGCACAAGTTCATAATTACTATAAAATTGTGTGCTGTTTATTATCAGTTGTGTGTGAAAACCATTTCAATTTGATAAAATAATGTCTATTTATGGATAAATAGTTTTATTTGTTATATTGAAACCAGAGTTATGCGCCAGATGCAACATGCCTTTCTGGGGGGAAACCCTGATTTCCTTGAAAAGATTGCATTATAAAATTTCAGCAAATAAATATTCATGATGTCATAATTTCTTATGTGAATATTGAGCAGGTAAAGGGTTAAACACCAGATGGCCATTTCCACTTTGAATGTTGAGAACACAAAGGGTTAACCCTTTACTCCATAACTATGCCTTGGCAAACAGAGCAGATCCAGATCAGACAGCTCCTTTTTGCTTATAAAATAATATAGATAACGATTCTGCAGTTTCTGCCATGGCCAAACATTCCTGTTTCCATGTGTTATTATAAGAATTAATCTAATCAATATTCATGATGTCATTAGTTCTTACATGAATATTCATGGAGTAAAGGGTTTGTACAAACGGTAACATAATGCAGTAGGAAAGTAAAACAAGAGGGCCATTGGCCCTATATCGCTCACCTGAGTTACAGTAATACATGTATATTGACATGTTAATTTTTCAGTGGACAACATTTCTAGCAGATGAAATAAGCTTAGTGCACTGCTTTCACCCTTTAACTGCTGAATAAACTTGAACTGAATTCAGAACTAATACCAAGTGACTGGTTGACCAAGACCTAAACTGTTTACAACTTGTGCCATTTTTGCCTTAGCTCAAAATGCCTAAAACTGGTCTTTGAGAAATTCAAATGACTTCAATAAAGCTATGCAATTATACCTTGACCCAGGTATATAGGCAAATAGAGTGCTAGGCAGTACATAATGCCAGTTTTTGTGTGAAATGACCAATAAGAATATCTTTAAAAATCGTTTAACCCTTTCCCTCATATAAAGCTGTTTTTATGCATTAGCAAACAGAGTAGACTCAGATCAGACGACTCCTACGGAAGCTGTCTGATCTGGGTCTTCTCTGTTTCTTTTGACACAATATAGATCGGATTCTACAGTTTTTGTCAAAGCAAAAACTTCTCTTCAGAGAAATAATGTGTTTTACACATTAAAAATAAGAGTAGACTAGATCAGACGGCTGCTATAGAAGCTGTCTGATCAGGGTCTGCTCTTTTTACATTTGACAAGATATAGATTTGATTTTACAGTTTTTTTCAAAGCTAAAACTTCTATTTATGGCAATAAATTTTTTTTAAGCATTAGCAAACAAGAGTGGTCCCAGATCAATTTTTGTCAAAGCAAACAGGTTAAGGGTTAATAGGTGTTTAGAAATAATTCTAGCTCTAGGTGTGAATATCTGAAGATAATTCAATTAAACGGGTCATTAGTATTTTTAACAATTGAAATTGAGAAGAGTTACCTCTACTGTTATAATGAAGTTATATTTACTTAGTTATTTCATTAATATCATACAAGATTCAGACATTTTAGAACTTTTTAATGTGTTGTCATCAAATTTTATGAAAAAGTAATATTTAAGATGCTTTTTGGGGCAGCAGACTTAATCCACAGTAGTAAGTTTAACCTATCATTGTTAAGGGGGGGGGGGGGGGGGGGGGGGGGGGGGGGGGCAAATGCATTATCATGTTTTCTTAAGAATTACCATGACTTATATCAGTTGGGCCATTTCATAATCATGTTTTCACAGTTTTCTTAAACATTACCATGACTTACATCAGTTGGGTTTGGACCCAGATCAAAAGTCTAGATGGTGATCATTTTCCTTGATTGCCTGAATTGTTACTTTCCTATATCTCTCACATCTAATTTGAGAGACATTGGAAGACACCATTTAACACCACTCACACTACACACTGGGGTTAATGGGTCAAAATGCCTTTAATGTTTCGTCTGCAACAAAAAGTTATTGTCATCTGCTTCAATTCTTAAAATAAACTTACTTTCATTTTTTTGCAAAAATATGGTTAAGATGACAAACAGTTTGGATCCTGATGAGACGCCGCAGTATGCGGCCTCTCATCTGGATCCAAACTGTTTGCATAGGTAATCACAGTTTCACCACTAGCATGCAAAGAGTTAAGAGTCAGCATTGACCTGGAGAGATTTTACTGCCAAGCAGCTGTAACTTTGACCTGCTGCTGGTCTGCAGATCTGGAGTTGTTTATTTAACCCTTAATTTCTCTCATGTAAACTTGTTTTCATGCATCTGCAAACAGAGTAGACCCAGATAAGGTGGCTCCTATAGGATCAAGGTCTGTTATTTGCTAATGGAATTTGATAGATGTTTCTATGCCTTCTAAAACAGCTACACTGATTCACCTTCAACATTTTATTATAAATAGTTATAAATAGAATGATACTAGCAATCCAATGCAGTTATCTCCCTTTGTCCCTTATGGCTATGCTGATGGGACAAGGGAAATAACTGTGAGGAAATTACCTTTTAAGTGTTACAGATTCTGATGTTAAGTAGCATAAAACCCCAGGGTGAGACCATTTATGGCCCAGGGGTCATTATTTGAACACACCTTGTAGTGGTATATTAGGTGATGCTTCATACCAAATATCTTAGCTCTAGATTATGTGGTTTCAGACAAAAAGATTTTTAAAGGTTTCCCTATATAAGTCTATGTAAAAACTACAAGCCCCAGGGCAGGGCCATTTTTGGCCCGGGGGTCATCATTTTAACAAACTTGGTAAAGGACCATTAGATGATGCTATATACCAAATATCAAAGCTCTAGAAATTGTGGTTTCAGAGAAGAAGATTTTTAAAGATTTAAAAAAAAACCCTGTAAAAGTAGTGGGGCGGGGCCATTTTTTGCCCGGGGGTCATGATTTTAACAAAACTGATAGAGGACATCCTAAGGTACATTTCTGTGAAATTTGGTTGAAATCCTCCCAGTGGTTTAGGAGAAGAAGTCATTTGAAATAAAAGTGAACGGACAGACGGACGGACAGACGGACAGACGGACAGACGGACAGACGGACAGACGGACAGACGGACAGACGGACGATGGACGACAGGCGGTCACAATAGCTCACCTTGAGCCTTTGGCTCAGGTGAGCTAACAAGAGGGCCATGATGGACCCATATCGCTCACCTACACTAGTTAGAAATGAATTAGTCACATCTTCGGAAAATGAAGATAAGAGGGCCATATAGTAGTTTTTTAACTGAATGAATGAATAAATGAATGAATGAATGAAAGAAAGACTTTATTAAACGAGGATAGCTCAATTAGTCATAATGACTAATCTACCTTGAGGCCCTCAACCAAATGCATTTCATATAAAATACAAACAGTTACACATAGGTCTATATATAATACAAATAAAACTGATCAAAGCAATACATCAAACTTGTAGAAACTAGAACTATCACTAACAAATCAAAATACCCATTTTTCAAGCCAAAATGACAAAGAAATACTCAAAGTTCAAGGGCAGATAATTTTGCAATGCTCAGCGGTAAACACATGAAATTGCATCTTGCATAATCTGCTATTCGTGGTTATTATGTATACAAAATATAAAGTCAATAACTTTAATACTAAAGGAGGAGTTCACAATCTCAGCTATCCATTTTCAAATGCAGACGGACAGACAAATCGACCAACCGCCCGATGACCGCCAGACAGGGTGATTCCAGTATACCTTACAGGAGCTGTCTGATCTGGGTCAACCATGTATGCCAAAGGTTGAAAAGGCACTTATATGTAGGAAAGGGTTAAAAGAAGACATATATAACTCTTCTCTCTGAAGAAATTTAACTGAAATAAACAATTAGGCATAATATTGACCAACATCTCATAAGTGTATTGATTTAGACTCACAACTGTTCCAATTACCAGAAGACAGTTTTACAGAATGTATAACAAATTATTTACGACTTGTTCTAAATTTTACCTTCTAACATGTAATAAGATACCAAGTACAGTAGGCCCAGTCTTAGGCAACCTTATACTGATTGAACATAGGAGTCTTAATAAGTAGTCATTGCTTAATAAAGGGCACGAGTAATGCAGAACACTCCTACTTGACAGTTTCTGCATTATTTTTGACCTGCATTAAGCTACCATCTGCCTTATGGACCCATAAATATACCCCCTTTTTTGTTGGTCTGCTAAGATGGGTTCCACTGTACAGATGACATTATACAATTCTCGTTTGTCATAGGAAGCACCAGACAAACCATTTGACTGCTCACCATTCCAAGTGATATTGCAATGCTACTATCCACAATACAGTCCATCTAGTCTGAAGCCATATACATTTGCTATGGAGCTTTAAATGACAAACAGTGCAGATCCTTAACGGCACCTTCTGATCTGGCTCTACACTGTTTGCAAATGTCAGTACACTTGCTTCTGCATTCAAAAAGCTGGAAACAATTACTAGGCAACCCTGATCAAGATTATCTTAACTCATTGTCTCCTAGGCTAATTTTAGACCCAACCTCTTTGAATGTATCTACTGAAAAGGAGCATTAACTAGAGGAAAGGAAAAATTTAGAATTTTGTAGTTTGAAGCCATTGTGATAAATAGAGCATTTGCTAGGACTATAGGAGCAAATGCTCTATTTATCACAATGGTTTCATAAAGTGTCTTCTATAGATGCGCAAAAATGCGTCACTATGGGATAATGTGTTAACCTTTTACGCCATAAATACGACTTTTTGATGCCCTTGCAAACAGAGTATACCCAGATCTGATCAAGGTTTATATCTTGCTTCGGTTGTCTAACATAAAAAGAAATGTAGTGCAAGGCAGAATATTTTAGGGGTCTCATAACTAAAATATTGCATAAATCCTAAACTGAGGGATTTATCAAAATTCTGTGATATGGTTCCCTAGACATGCTAATGATTTACATATTGGCCAGTTGCAATAACTTTTAGTTCGAAAGATGACTTTGTAATCCCTGTTCAAAACTAGATACGTTTGTGGAACACTTATATGCCCCCGATTATCGCAAATATAAATTTGACACGTAATTTGATCGTTGACCTTGATATATGACCTTGAACTTAATAAGTGACCCCTAAAAATGTTCGCCTCCATAAGTTTCACATGCATGCCAAGTTTGAAGTATGTATGTGCAATGACTACAAAATTATCGCCAACGTTAAAGTTGTCCACAAACCAACCGACAGACAGGTCAAAAACAATTATGTTAAATGTCAGTTTCAATAGGACTGTCAATATTTTTGAAATAGAATGTGGACATAATGTTTTGGAAAAATGATCAAATAAATTAATGAAACTAATCATCTTGGTTTAGAAAAATTGACTTTTGGTAGTATCGTGAAATACAATTTTCCATTGGCACATGCATCTCGCTACCTTAAATTAATTTAACAATTTTTCATTCATGACAGAAACTGTAGAATCATATCTATATTATATATCATAAGCAAATAGAGTATACCCTGATCAGACGACTCTTACAGGAAATGTCTGATTTGAGTCTACTCTGTTTGCAAAGGTATTAAAAGGCTATGGAGTTATGGGTTAAGTCCCTAAAATTACCAGACAACAAGAGTTACATTTAAGGAAAACATTACATTCCAACCTTTTACTTAATGAACATCTATACATGAAATTTGACATCATTATTATCAAGCTGAATATCTTTAATGGCATGTGCATATAGGATGTTTTGAATAGAGTAGAATCAGATCCATATTTTTCCATTTTGCAAATGTAGAAGATCTGGGTCTACACTGTTCGCAAAGGCAATCAAAAGGTGTCAGGTATAGGGTTAAGTAACTTTGCAGTTCCAGAGAAAAGCACCAAATACTTGTCTCCATGTCATACAATTATCGAAAATTCAGTTCTGAATCTTGTCATTTATTGTCTGCAAAAAACTGTCACATGCCACATTCTAAAAATTAGGTTTATCAAGTATTTGCCAACAGAGCATACAGGGTAAAAAATATAAAAAGGTGCTAATTCTAAATCACTGAGCTATAGACTAAGGCTCCTAGAAATGATTGGGTCTAAACTGTTTATAGCTGACAGTGCACCTGTTCTCCACATTGAAAGGTTTTATTCCATACGGAGACAAGCAACAAATCTAAGTCACTATTCCAAGAGAAAACTGAAGATCACATATCTAAGTCACAATGCCATTATCAGTACAAAGCACATCGTCAAGCAAAGACTGTATATTATTTCAAATTGCTCTTGAAATTGAAAATCAATACAAATAAGACATGTCAGAGATGGTAGTCTAGGCCAAAAGAAGCTCAGTGTTTATCATATTGTAACTGTATAATATTTGGACAACCAACCTTCGCTCTTCACTGGACTGTAAAACTGAATAAATTTGGTATCACTAATGAAGTAGCAGATAGGGTAGACCTTTCCCTGTTCTGTATTTAGGTCAAGTTTCAATACCTACTGAATATTCATTAACAAAATAGTTATAAAGAAATATGGAAGGTGGAACATTGTAGACATTTTAGAAAGCAAAGAAACAGATCTATCAAATTATGTCTGCCCTGTTTGATATTTTAAACATTCCATTACTATTTATCAGTATTTTAGTATGAAAAGTTTTCATTTACTGAAAAAAACTTTTTATTAGCAAACAATGGAAACCATGATCATACACAGGGCTCCTCTAGAAGCCCTCTGATCTGGGCTTATACTGTTTGCAAATGCCAGTTTACCTTTTACCCCATTACCTCATAGGCTATTTTTAGACCCAACCTCTTTGAATGAAGCTACCCAAAAGGAGAATTTACTAGAGAAAAGTAAAATTTTAGAATTTTGTAGTTTGAAACCATTGTGATAAATAGAGCATTTGCTCCTATAGGAGCAAATGCTCTATTTATCACAATGGTTTCAACAGGTGACTTATACAGAGGTGTAGAAAGCCGTATTTATGGAGGAAAGGGTTAACCCTTTACCTGATGAGTATTCACGTAACAAATAATGATATCCTGAATATTTAATCTACTATAATTTCATAAGCAAACAGAGTTGACCCTGACCAGACAGTTCCTACAGGAGTCATCTGATCTGGGTCTACTCTGTTTGCAAATGGTGAGAAGGATTTATATCAGAAGGGAAGTGTTACCTTTTTTCCACATACAAAGCCTGAACACACTTTATTCTCATGAAAAACATTAAAAGTCAAACGTATCAAATCCAGCACATGTACCTTTCTCAATTTTCACTTGCCAACCACTGAACATTATTGTTTGTTCTAACCCTTGGGAAATATAAACATTTATGCAATACCGTGAGCATCAGACATTCATTCTAACCAGATTCCTTTCCAAGTGAAATTGCCTTTTATTCAGACTGATTTAGGAAAACAGATGGCTGTACTGTTTGTTTTAATACTACATATGTTCTAAAGAATGTAGTGTCTAACATTTATTCTTCTACTCAAATTCTCTACAGCTTCATTATATACCATAAAACATTCGGCTTTCACATGTATCAACAGCATATCGTCTGACGATAGATGTTGTCTGCATTTTAACCTAAACCGGTTCTTTACTTTCGCTGAACCCCGTATCAATAATTTCTTCATTTTGAAGTCCAGCGTGGTTCGATTTTTTTGGTAAGTTTTATTTTCGTTTTATAAGAGGTTTTCACTTGTTATTTTTATGGAAATTTAAATGCAATACCAAGGATGCTGTCCTGGTGTAAGCCGTTTCAGTGTTTATTTTTTTTTATTGTTAGAAACACAGATATGAGCGAGGTAGATACGCTCAGTTTGGAAGATCATGAGTCGCACTGAATTTTCGGGGTTTTCCCTTTCTCCAGTTAAAACAAGAAGTCCTCATTACTGATAAACAGAAGGCAGTTTCAAAAAAGAACCCAGGCGATAGACTGGGTGGTAGTAAACAAAACTCCAAAGAAACTCCCCCGACCCCCTAACATTTGATCTAGTGACCTCAACTATAGAGGTCATCTAGTGGTCATGACTAATCACCACAGCAACTTTGAATATCCTAAGCCAAACCACTGATCATTTATTGATATTAAAACATTTCACAAGTTAAGGTCATGGTGACCTTGACCTTTGACCTAGTGACCTCAACAACTATAGGGGTCATCTAGTGGTCATGACCAACCACCACATCAAGTTTGAAGATCCAAAACCAAACCATTGAGCAGTTATTAATCAGAAACCATTTCATTAGTTAAGTTCATGGTGACCTTGACCTTTGATCTAGTGACCAAAAAACAATAGGGGTCATCTAGTGGTCATGATCAACCACCACAGCAAGTTTCAAGATCCTTAACCAAACCCTTGAGCAGTTATTGATCAGAAACCATTTTACCAGTTATGGTCATGGTGACCTTGACCTTTGACCTAGTAACCTAAAAACAATAGGGGTCATCTAGTGGTCATGCCCAACCACCACAGCAAGTTAGAAGATTCTAGGCCAAACCCTTGAGCAGTTATTGATCAGAAACCATTTTACCAGTTAAGGTCATGGTGACCTTGACCTTTGACCTAGTGACCTCAAAAACAATAGGGATCATCTAGTGGTCATGACCAACCACCACAGCAAGTTTGAAGATCCTAAGCCTAACCCTTGAGCAGTTATTGATTGGAAACCATTTCACCAGTTAAGGCCATGTTGACCTTGACCTTTGACCTAGTGACCTCAAAAACAATAGTTTTCATGATTAACTACCACAGCAAGTTTGAAGATTCTACGCCAAGTAGTTTATTAGTTATCGATCGGAAACCATTGATCTACCGACCGACCGACCGACCGACCGACCGACCGAATGACGTGCAAAGCAATATATACCCCCATTTTTTCAAAAGGGGGTATAACAAAAAATGAATAGTGTGGTTCAGGTCCCCGATAAAAAAATTAAGAGAGGCTCTGGGTTTAAACACCCCCACTCCTTCTCACGAGACTAATGAGCAATTTGCCACGGCAGAGGATATGGATACATACTTCGGAGAGACATTCTTCATCTGTCGGTCGACAGTAGAGACTTTGATGATGAAGTAGAGCTGAGTTATCCATCTGTGCAGATTGTACACCAGGAAAGAACTCTATGTGAAAAGATCAAGATCAGCCATGTTCAGCCCAGATCAAGACATTGATTCCAGTGAGGGTTACAGTTCTGAGTGGCAAATGTCGAAGTTGAAAATGACAGAAAAAGGACCTGCTTTAGCTTCCGGTTTAGCTAACCCTGTAAAGAGTGCATGTTCACTGGATTTTGTGGGTGATCTCAAGATTCTGGAAAATTGTATGTATTATCTTGGGGCCCTTTAGTCAATGGTGAGATTTGGAAAGTACTGGATAGACGGCTCGTACCAATGACAGGTACTTACCAGAAGTACAAAATGTACTCTTGGCAGGCATGGTGCTGCTGTTTAAGTTGACAAAAGTTCTGAGGCCGGCTATGAAGGACAATCAAGAGGCAAAGGACTTAATGTTTCAAGTGATGACCATCTTAGACCAGGTGCAGTATCAGTTGTCGGTTAGAAGAAAATACTGGTAATACCTCACAGGAAATGTTCAAACCTGTGTACATGTAATTTGAACATACCTATTACTGTCCATTTGTTGGGTGATGAACTTAAGAAAGAGTGTGACACTGGTGTTAATCTTGGTAAAAAGGGAGAGGGGAAGAGGTTATTCCTACTCCAATCATCCAGTGCCACAGAGAGGCGGTTGAAGAAGATCCTACCATGGAGGGGTTGGTTACGATCACCAGTATCAGCAACAGTTTACTCCATAGCCCTTCGGCTCCAACAGGCCAACAGAGCTCCAGATAAGATGCGTAAATGAAAATATTTTCAAGTATAACTTCTTTATTTCTCCACCAAACCCTATGTTACAATGTGACCACTCTTTAGAATCGTCTCGAAGAGACGATTCTAAAGAGTGGTCACAACATAGGGTTTGGTGGAGAAATAACGATTTTAGTATTTGAGTACGCACAGTTATCTGTAGCTCTGGGCCAAAACAGAGGGCAGTATTCTAGACCAATTTGGTAGACAGCGTGGTAGAAGAGCACCCGCAACGGCCACCGTTACCTCAGATCAGACAAAAAACTAGAGGTAAGTCATATTAATCAATTGAGACATTGTATTGATGTTTGGAGAAAACATACTCATGCAAGACCATGGATTTTACAGACTGCTGTTGGGTATACGATTGAGTTTGATAAGCCACCATATCAAAGTAGAATTCAAAATGAAATTCCTTTTGATACTGAGCCGTGGGAATTGTTAATAGTGAGATTAAAACTCTTCTAGACAAAGGAGCTTAACTCTTTCCCTCATGTAAACATGTTTTCACACATTTGCAAACAGAGTAGACCCAGATCAGACGGCTCCTAGAGGAGCGGTCTGATCAAGGTATGCGCTGTTTGCTAATGGAATTTGAAATATCTGTTTCTTTACTTTCTAAAATGACTACAATATTCCACTTTCCAATTTCATTATAACTATTTTGTCCATGAATATTCAGTAGGTATTGAAATTTGTAATAAACACAGAACAGGGAAATGGTTAATTTGTTAGGTCTGAACATGAACCAAAGGGGGGAGGGGCAGGGGGGGCATCCAACACTACTCCATCATCAATAGGAAATGACCCTAAAAAACGATCCACAACGAAAGCATCATAAAGGGATGTAATGGGGAGCACCAACAAGGCAAACCATTGGTTGGCTACACGTTAAAGTTGAAGTTGATTTAAGACTGCTACCAAGTTATCAGAGTTTGAGATATCAAAGTTCACCTGTAACCTCAAATGACACCACTAGAGTAGAAATTGGTGTAGCCCTGACCAAGCAGCTCTTTAAAAAGCAGTTTGATCTGGGGCTACACTATCTGCCTATAAGTCTGTCTGGCCGAGTATTTGGGTAATTACTGTACTTGTTACTGTCTTGCTGGCAATCGAAGGGTTAAACCTATCATTAGATAAGGCCTCTCACACTACGAGTCTGCTCATCAATAAACCTTGTTTGCTGCTAACAAATGCTATTTGGACAGACCTTCAGGAGGCATTCAATACCCATGCTGACTTTTTATTGTGGAGTCAGTGAGTTGGGTTTTACGTCCGACCAACAGTATTTCAGTTATTTGCAGACCGCACCAGCATGAGACAAGTTATAGTGCTGCCTCACTGGAAAACCCCTGCCGCAGACACATGGCAAGGGCATCCCACCCAGTCACATTATCCTCACACCGGGCAGACCAGTCCTAGAACTACCCCTTAATGTCGAGCGTAGACAAGGGAGCTACTAGAACCAACTTTTAATGACTTTTGGTCTGTCACGGCCAGGGGTCGAACCCACGACCTTCTGTACCGCAGGCGGACACTCTACCACTGTGCCACACGGCCGGTCCTTTTATTGAGAAATGGTCCATCATTATTGAATGGTCATTTAGCCCTTTCCTCCATAAACTCTGTAATAACCGCTGCTTGAAACCATTGAGATAAATAGAGCATTTGCTCCTATAGGAGCAAATGCTCTATTTATCTCAACGGTAACAAAGTTGAAAAAAATTACTTTTCTCTAGTAAATGCTCCTTTTAGGTCGATTCATTCAAAAAAGTTGGATGTAAAAATAGCCTATGAGGTAATGCGTTAAGTGTAAAGAATTAAAAACTTGTGAAAATTGAATGACAAACTGTGTGCACTGTGATCAGAGGATATCTTTGGCATAGAAAGGCATATTCATGGAGCAAAGGGCAGTGACCCTTCTGACCTAGCTTTATTCTGTTTCCAATCACCAGACAAGGTACAGTGAAACCTCTCTATAACGGCCACTAAATTACATTAAGTATCTTGTGTTAAAAGCAGGTGGCTGCTTTAAGCAAGGTGTAAGTAAAACAGAACGCTCCTATAGGAGCGTTCTGTTTTACTTTCACCTTGCTTTAAGCAGGCACCTGCCCTACTTTCTGCCTTCTACCTGCCTTACTTTCACCTTGCTTTAAGCAGGCACCTGCCCTAAATACCAACTAATTAACACAGTTTAAAGGCCGTTATAGAGAGGTTTTACTGTAGTAAACTAGTTTCCCAACATTCAAAGAGTCCAGCAAGCTGCATTTTCAGTATTTGCTGAAGCGGCAATCAGTGAGTAAAGCTGTCCAAGAGAGATGCCATGCAATATATCTCATCTAACGAGGAACAGCTTAAGAAACTGCCAATTAGCTGTAAAATTACAAGACAAAGGTTATAGGATTGATCAACCACTGAACTATAACTAGGAAATCCAATAATCAATTCCACCATAGCTTGACCTTTGATTTTTTGTCAACACTACAGATGAAACCGACACAAATGTGACATCAACATAGACAGATTGAGGACCAGGGAGTTAAAAAGATGCCCAGTTACACCAAAAGGGCTCGATTCTTTAACCCTTTATATCCCTGAATATTCACCCTGAATATTCATGTAAGAAATAATGATCCCATGCATATTAATTAGCTGTATATTTATATAGTTACATAGGAATACCGGAATATTAAACCAAGGCAGAAAGTGTAGAATCAGATCTATAGTGTGTCATAAGCAAGCAGAGAACAAATAGGTGCCCCCTCCAGTAAACAAGAGGGTCATAACGGCCCTGATATCGCTCACCAGACAATCAGAGAAGAAAAAGTTTTCACTAAATGTTTCTATAGAAAACTGGCCACCCCTGGGCAGGACATTTGACCCCAGGGGCATAATTCATATAACTTTTGTAAAGGACTTCAAGATCATGCTATATGGTTAAATTTTGACTGACATAGTAGCAAATAGTGAAGACCCTGACTAAAATGATCTTGCTCTGCACTATTTGCCTAAGGTCTTAGGGTAAATAGGATACAGGCTGAGGACAAGTGGTGTAGTGCTCTTTCCAAATCTCTTAACCCATTCCCTCATATTGACGACTTTTAACGACCCTGTAAAAGCCACTTTGCGAAACCATTGTGATAAATAGAGCATTTGCTCCTATAGGAGCAAATGCTCTATTTATCACAATGGTTTCAAACTACAAAATTCTAAACTTTTCCGTTTCTCTAGTTAATGCTCCTTTTCGGTAGATTTATTCAAAGAGGTTGTATCTAAAAATAGCCTATGAGGGAATGGGTTAATTATCCACTAAATGCTACGTTCATGTCACGCATAAATCACCTAAGGAGGAAATTCTATTGAGTAACAAAACAGTAGAGTTAAGGCACACAGGCAGAGACAGCCTTCTGCACGACTTTTATCCTGTGTTACACTACCATCTGTCTGAAAACCCCAAAAGTAGACATCTTTTGAAGTGACCATTGTACAAAGGTTTGACTCAGCCTCAGAAGATCACAGATTTCCTAAGTACATATCTTGTCTGAAGATGTGGACCTGTAAACTGCATAGCAATTTCCTGCATGGCTCCATCAAGTTAGTTTATGATTATTTTGGTATTATACGAAAATATCATTACCAGAAAGTTCGTCATGAATAATTGAACATCTGAGTCTCGATAAAAAACAATCATCACCAGAGTCTAACAATAATATTCAATATTTACAAAGCTCTTGGGATTTTATTCTTGGTTGATAAGCAATTCCATAATTACTGCATTCCATGTGGAATAGGGGGCTGTTTGCAGAGACACAAGCCAGCCTCTTCATGATCATCTGAAATAATGCAGATACTTTACCCAAAAATATCTATGGTCATATGCACCAAAGCACATAACAGTTTCCCTCATATAAATGTTTGTTCATGCATTTGCAAACTGAGTAGACCAAGATTCGAAAAAAGTGGAGCTAAAAATGTTTCTTTATCAAATAAAAGGTGGAACATCTTCAAAAAATAATTTTTGACATAAGTTTTCTTTGATTAAAGCTTTTTTACACAAGATGTGTTCACGTAACACACTTAGTCTATGTCCCAAAAATGCTGGACACTTTTAAATTGACTAATTGACAGCTACTCAGACCTTTAACCTCCTAGTATGACACTGACCTTGACGGGACATCATTTAGCAGCTCCATGAAATGAATATACATGCAAGGTATAATATCTCTATAAAAGTTAAAAACTATATATGGCCAAGATCACAGTTTCAAACTGTCAGACAGATAGACAGACTATCACACAATCAGGCTAAAACCAATATGCCAAAAAAAATTATCTTGGGGGCATAAGAAACGCAATCAGTGTGGGAAACTTAGTAGATCAAAATGAGACACAATTTATTGAGTTACTCTGCCTCTCAGTGGTCTAATCTGGATCAAACCAAAATGCAAAGGTCATAACCCTCGACTCCATGAATATTTATGTAAGAAATGATTGCATCATTAGTGTTAGTTAGATTAATTTTGTACAATAGACATGACCACAGGAATTTGGCCATGGCAGAAACTGTAGAATCATATTTATATTATGCAATAAGCAAACAGAGCAGACCCTTATCAGACAGTTTGTACAGGAGTGGTCTGATCAGTAACTACCCTGTTTGCAAAGGCAAAAGAGGTGTATTTGTGAAGTAAAGGGATAATAAAGTATTCAATTTCCTTACTTAACCCTATCCTCCATAAATACGCCTTTCTACACCTCTGTAAAAGTCACTTTATGAAACAATTGTGATAAATAGAGCATTTGCTCCTATTTATCAAAATGGTTTCAAACTCAAAATTCTATAATTTTCCTTTTCTCTAGTTAATGCTCCTTTTTGTTAGATTTTTTCTAAAAATAGCCTATGAGGGAGTGGGTTGATAAAGGCTTCTCATCTTAAGCATGTCTTGAAAACAGCTTGGATCCAGATAAGACGCCAAGTAAGTTGGCTCTCATCAGGATCTACACTGTTTGCCACTAAACCAAATGTTCATATGAACATTCATCCTGTAAAGAGTTAACCCTCTGAGCACGGGACACCCACAACTGGCATTTTCAAACAGTGTAGATCCAGATAAGAGGACTCCTAGAAGAGCCCAATCTCACCAGCCAGGTCTGCACCGTTTGTCATTCAAACTCCTCCTACGTTTAAGCCTTTCATACTGAGTGGACTCTATAGTTAAACACTGATGGGCTAGTCCACTCTGAAAATTCAGAGGTGAAAGGGTTATGAGACACTCCTGCTCATTCATTAACTCTTTGCACGCTAAACTGTGATTACCTAACAGTTTGGATCCAGATGAGACACCGCTATTTTTTGCAAAAAAATGAGAGAAATTTTATTTTAAGAACTGAAGCAGACAACAATCTTTGCAGACGAAAAATTACTTAGCATGCAAAGAGTTAAGAGGTTATGCAATAAGCCTTTACTCCATGAATACGCCTGTGCAAACAGAGTAGACCCAGATCAGACGGCTCCTATAGGAGCCGTCTGATCAGGGTCTGCTCTGTTTGCTTACGATATAATATAGATATGATCCTACAGTTTCTGCCATGGCTAAAACTTCCTATGTCCATGTGCTATTATAACAAATTAATCTAATTAATATTCATGATGTCATTATTTTTTACATGAATATTCATGGAAGAAAGGGATAATTACCAATTTGTTCATACAGGTACTATCATCTGGCATGCATTAGTTCCATGAAGAAGCAGTTATACTTACCGGTACCCCTTTGAATGTGGGGGAACAAGAGCACTGGCATTTACAAACAGTGTAGACCTAGATCAGATCATCAGAGGACTCTACTTATCAGGGTCTGCACTGTTTGTCATTCAAAATCCTATAGAACATCTAACCCTTTCATACTGAATGGACTCGATTGTTAACCCTTTCGATCATATAAATGCATTTTCACACTTTTGCAAACAAGAGCAGACCCAGATCAGACAGCTCCTCTAGGAGTCATCTGATCAGGGTCTGCTCTGTTTGCTAATTAAATTATAATAGATATGACTCTACAGTCTGTAACAACACAAAAAGCTCCTGTGTACATACTGTCATTATAAAAATTCAGCTAATAAATATTCATGACATCATTAATTCTTACATGAATATTCAACAGGGAAAAGGTTAAACATTGATGGACTATTACCCTTTCGAACTTAGCATTAAAAAAGATTAGTTACAATTATATCAACAGACATAAATTAATTTTCATGTCATATACTATGGTATCAAAATCAATAAAGGAAAGAATGTTTCTATGACAGCACTGCTTCCAACAGAGATAAACAAATTATACAACATAAACTCTTTGCAGGCTAGCTGTGAATTCGTGATAACTTTTGCCAACAACTAGAGCAGGTTAATGCATTCCCGCATATTGAAGCCTTTTGACGCTTCTATAAAGGTCGCCTTTTGACACTTCTATAAAGGTCACTTCTATAAAGGTCACTTTGTTCCTGTGCAGCAAATCGAGGGCTTGGTGCAAAACTACTGTAACTCCTTCACAAAGTGAAGGAGTTACAATAGTTTTGCACCAAGCCCTCGAAATGCTCTATTTATCACAATGTTTCTCAAAGTGACTTTTACAGAAGTGTCAAAAGGAGTATACGGGAATGGGTAGTTACCATAGTAACCCTAGATATCCTAGAACACTGTTCCAACTGGTCCTTCAGGATCAATTTGATCTTGGTCTGCACTATTTGCTTATTTGTCTGGCCAAATATTTACTGCAATCATGATGCTGTCCACAGTCAGTAAATGATTGAACCAAACAATAAATTGACTTTCAGCAATATATTTATGGAATAAAAACCTTCTTAAAATCCATTCTTAAATCTGTGGATACAATGTTAACTCTTTACTCCATAAATATGCTTTTCTAAACATTTGAGAAAAGAGTAGACCAAGATCAAATGACTCCTATAGTATAGGAGCTGTCTGTTCAGTGTCTGCTCTGTTTGCTAATGGAATTATACAGATTTGATTCTTTAGTTTTTGCCATAGTCAAAATTTCCTGTGTTCATGAGCCTGCATTAAAAATATTCTAATTAACCAATTACCTCATAGGCCATTTTTAGATCCAACCTCTTTGAATAAATCTACCTAAAAGGAGCATTAACTGGAGAAAAGGAAACTGTTAGAATTTTGTAGTTTGAAACCATTGTGATAAATAGAGCATTTGCTCCTGTATGCTCCACAATGGTTTCAACATGTGACTTCTAAGCCTTTGTAGACAGAGTAGACCCAGATCAGATGACTCCGATTAGGGTATGATGTTGCTGATGAAATAATTTAGATATGATTCTACAGTTTCTGCTATGGCCAAAATTCATGTGTTTGTGTGTAAATTACAGAGTTACAATTGTATTATAAAACATATCAATATTCATGATGTCATTATTTCTTATGAATATTCATGAAGTAAAGCGTTAATCACATTTATTTTCTAATATTTGCTTACCAAGCATCAATGGCATCAGTCCATAACAGTAAGAGAAAAATGTTACTTTCCACACAGCACTAAACACAGGGTAACAAGACATTTCGATTGCATGGCTCTCAAACAGTCCCTAACATTCAGCATGTCAACCAGTATTTGTCTTGTAATGAACAATAGAAGAACTGAAATATCAATTTACTTGTCTGTATCTGCTGATCTGCGATAACTGTCTCTGTCTGCCATCAATACTCCATGATGTTTACTTACAGTTCCTTCATGATACTGTATTGGAACCAGTTACAGAGGTTTTGGGTATTGGAACCAGTTACAAAGATCTTGGGAAAGTCGATGTGGGTTAACCTGATCATGCTTAAGTCCCTTTGTAATTTTTCATACAGTGCAATTTTGATTTTTGTCGAAAAGAAATTTCTTGTATTTTAATAAAATTGAATGGATAAAAAGTTAATTTCTTGTATTTTGATAAAACTGAATGGATAAAAAATTAACATCAGAAAAAGAAAAATGTTTCACATGCTGATTATACTTATTCACATACACATATTTTAACCCTTCCTATAATTGTACTTATACACACATATGGACTTATTTTAACCCTTCCTATAATTATACTTAAACACATATTTTAACCCTTCCTATAATTGTACTTATACACACATATGGACATATTTAATCCTTCCTATAAATATACTTATACACATATTTTAACCCTTCCTATAATTGTACTTATACACACATATGGACATATTTTAACCCTTCCTATAATTCATACAGTACATCCTGTATATGGTGACCACAGTACACAAGTTTAATTCTCCAGTTTAACCCTTTCAACCAGGGACATGAATGCCCTGTCATTTGCATACAGTGTAGACCCAGATTAGAACCCTCTGCTCAGGGTCTGCACTGTTTGTCATTCAAAATCACCTAGGAAGTTTAAGCCTTTCATATTGAGTGTACTCTGATTGGTTATTCTGCTCTCATTATTCAGGGTTGAAAGGGTTAAAGACAAGTAATAGCTCAATGCAGGATGAAAGATTTATTCACACTTATAATTACCATTGTTTACAACGTGAAACCACTAGCTCAATGCAGGATGAAAGATTTACTCACACTATCACCATTGTTTACAATGTGAAACCACTAGCTCAATGCAGGATGAAAGATTTACTCACACTATTACCATTGTTTACAACGTGAAACCACTAGCTCAATGCAGGATGAAAGATTTACTCACACTATCACCATTGTTTACAATGTGAAACCACTAGCTCAATGCAGGATGAAAGATTTACTCACACTATTACCATTGTTTACAACGTGAAACCACTAGCTCAATGCAGGATGAAAGATTTACTCACACTATTACCATTGTTTACAATGTGAAACCAAACAGAGTAGACCCAAATCAGACAGCTCCTGCAGGATCTTATTATGATTTGCTCACTGTTTGCTTGTGAAATTATAATGGACAAAAATGATGCAGAAAGTTCCTCTCAGAGCTTTCTACAATAGCTTTATTCTGCATTAACCCATTCCCTCGAGCTCATAGGCTATTTTTAGATCCAACCTCTTTGAATAAATCTACCGAAAAGGAGCATTAACTAGAGAAAGGGAAACTTTTTGAATTTTGTAGTTTGAAACCATTGTTATAAATAGAGCATTTTGCTCCTATAGGAGCAAATGCTCTATTTATCACAATGGTTTCACAAAGTGACTTTTACAGTCGTCAAAAGTCGTCAATATGGAAGAATGGGTTAAGCAGATATCTACTTTCAACCCTTTACTCCATATTTACACCTTTCCATGCCTTTGCAAACAGAGTAGACCCTGCAGCCTGCAGGTGTCATCTGATCAGGATCTGCTGTGTTTGTTTTTGAAATAGTATAGACATGATTTTGTTGGCTTTAAAAAGGTTCTAGACTGTACATTGTCTGCATGTAAGATCAGACATGGTTGTGACTGGTGTATATGCACATTTGAATACAGGACACACATACACTGTCATTTGGAAACAGTGTAAACCAGATCTGACGGCTAATTGAGGAGCAATCTAATCAGGGAATGCACTGTCATTCAAAATTCTCTAGCACATTCAAATCTTTCATGCTGAGTCGACTGTATAATTAAACACTGATGGGCTAGCTATTCCATTCAGAGCATTTTAACCCTTCGCTTGCTATTCATGTCAATATACCTACCTGTAAATAGTGAAGACCCAGATGAGACAGCTCCTGCAGGAGCTGTCTCATCAGGGTCTGTACTATTTACAAGTTGATTGTGCAACCAGTGCACTCCACAGCAGTGATTGCACAGCGAAATACTTGTACACAGTGAAGATATATGTAATTATACAACAGGGCATGGGTAAAGAAGGATGAAAGTATTTTAAAATTCAGCAAGCGAAGGGTTAAGTATTTAAAGAGTTAAATGTTTCTTACAGAACCAGTTTTATCAATATCATTCAGTGCTTAGGTAATATTTATTTGTCAAGTTAATTTTTATGCTACTGAAAGGATCTAATAACTATACCAGCATCATATTTTGTTTATGCAAATATCATGGTAAAGTATAATCATTCACTGCCAATATGGGTTCCATCGTATAATCATTCACTGCCAATATGGGTTCCATCGTATAATCATTCACTGCCAATATGGGTTCCATCGTATAATCATTCACTGCCAATATGGGTTCCATCGTATAATCATTCACTGCCAATATGGGTTCCATCGTATAATCATTCACTGCCAATATGGGTTCCATCCTAGATGCCCTAAATGGTTTAACCCTTTGCATGCATCAAACAAGTCTACTAGCATCGGCAGAGTGTAGACCCAGATAAGAGGGCTCATAGACAAGCCCCCTGACCAGGATCTGCACTGTTTGTCATTCAACATACCCTAGCAAATTCATTCAACTCATACTGAATGGACCTGTAAAACAATGATGTACCATTGCACTTTGAATCAAAGTGTTGCAGATACTGCAGTATTCTTTGCATGGCATCAATGTGTTGAAATGGAATAAGTGCACTTTGGTATGAAATTGCGTATCTATAAGGGAAAGGATTAATTCTCTTTCATTGGGTAATTAAGTTGCAGCTGACACTGCTATGCTTATTATCAAACTGACCACTCGCAGTTTATGGGCGAGATTACCTACTCGCTTGCATAAGGCAGTGTTGCAGCCAGGATTTTAAAAAGAGGGGCGATTTTCCCCCCTCCCTTTGAAAATTAGGGGCGATTTGTTCAAAATAGGGGGTGGATTTTTATTTCACAACAATATCAATGCAAATCTAGCGCAATGGGTTCGACACGGTCGATTTCGTCGCTTTCTACAGGACTAATCTGTCTGTGACTCGTAGAAGATGAATAACTCGGGTTACGTATCTTTGACACTTGAATTTGGGCTGAATTTGGTTATAGGAAGGGTACATACCCCAAAGTAGTCGCTGATTTTTCTTTAAGATAATGTTTTTTGACGATTTTTACAGCAAAAACGTTTTTACTGTTTTCATTTGATTATATAGGTTACGGGCATAGACTAAAAGTCGGACAGAGACAGGCAAAAATTACTTTACTCAACGAGTTATAAATTATCAGTTGTGAGTGATGTTTTATTGTTTTATCATAAGCACAATTAATTAACAAAGTAGTCACAAAAAACTGTAGATCTTGACAGACAACTGTTCACGTATCTGGAATTGCCGAGGTCCCATAGAATATGATGGCCAAGTTACTGTACCGAACCGCGTTTTAGCCTTACCTATACATGACAGTTGACAAACATCCTGTTCAGATTCGACATGAATTGAAAGCTTTACCGGTACTCGCTACAAACTGTTTCGACAGCCTGAGGGAGGGAATTTTTTAGCAAAGTATTATTGAAACTTTAGTGCGCGACTAGGCGCCCCCTCCAGTAAAAAAGAGGGGGGAATTTTCAGAAAAAGGGGGGAATCGCGCGATCGCGCGTCCTGGCTGCAACACTGATAAGGTCATCCAATGCGCACTTCTTTATTCATTGAGTAACTGCCTCTGGGAGAATACTTTCATTCATTTTATGGTCATGTGATGTCGCCATGTGACTGATATTTGTATATTTGTGCACCCTACTTACACAATGCTATATTTTGTGGATTTTGTTTGCACATACTAAACCAAAGCTAATGTTACGAAGCATTTTCATGTCAGAAATAGTAAACCATGACTGTTTCCGGATGCCATGTTATTAAATGCCTTTTGTATCAATCGAATGCAGGTCAATAAATTGCACTAGACTGCTAAACGGAATGGCAGTTGTCAGGTAAGAAGATTTACCATGGGTTCGATGGTGAAATGCCACCTATGTATTCATTGCTTACGCAAAGAATACAAAAAACATTCCATAAATACGCCTAATGATCTACGCCTTTGTAAACAGAGTAGTCCCAGACCATACGGCTCCTGTAGGAGCCATATGATCAGGGTCTGCTCTGTTTGCTTAAGACATAATAAAGATTGACTCCACAGTTTCTGCTATGGCAAAAACTTCCTGTGTTCATCTGGTAATATAACAATCTAATTAATATTCATAGTCATTATTTCTTATATAAATATACATTAAGTAAAATGTTAAGGTCAAAGGCAAACAGCACAGATCCAGACCTACTAAACAAGATAAAATGGGTTAAAGGCATGACAATTTGGTCAAGATACAAGCGCTAATCAGTTGAGTTGTTAGTACTTGTTACTAATCCCTGTTACCATTATCTGATGATTATCTGCTGTACAAACAGTGGTCCATTACTATATCCACATGTTAACCATTTGAATACAGACATCCATTTATCTGGCATTAGCAAAAGCAGTGTAGACCCAGATAAGAGAGTCCCTAGTGGAGTGTTCCGTTAAGGGCCTGCACTGTTTTTGTCTCCAGTACAATAAATCTATTCATACTTGGTGGAATTAAAATAATATAGATAAAATTTCCACTGAAAATTCTGCATTCAAAGGTTCCAAGTGATGTATGCAGACTAATCACGCCATTGACTGTACCCTTCAGATACTCATATCTATAATAGCATGTAACACTCACACTCTTAAACTTATTCTATTGGACATATGCACTCCCCCTCATATCTTGTCGAAAAATGTGTCATATCTTATCGAAAAATTAGTATACTGCTACCAAACTAATATTTTCTGAAAGTGGATGATCCTTCAAAATCAGCAAAAAAGAAAATTGCAGACTCCGTTTTATTGAGTCTGTTCATGAGTAGTAATTAAAAGTGCAACACTACTCAAGCCCCCTAGCACCGGCTTAAGCAGTATTCAATTTTCAAAACTTACCATCAAAACTAATGATCCCGAAGAACCAGAAAATATAACAACACTTAGAATGAAGTAGTTTCCTTGCAAAATTTTAACCCTTTCCTCCATAAATACGCCTTTCTACGCCTCTGTAAAAGTCACTTTTTCAAACCATTGTGATAAATAGAGAACAAACATGGGTTATTTTCTGGATTAAAACAATTGTCTCCAAGTTATTTTGCATGCAGGCATTTGAAATGGTCTGATGAAACTTTGAGTTTGACTCTGATCTTGAGCCTGTGAGACTGGAACATAAGATCTTCACATCATAATGTCAATGGTCAGTTACTAAATAATGCCACACTTGGCCATCCCTAGATAAAAATCACACACAACTTTGGTATTCCTAGTTGATGAAACATTGCAGACTACAAATGTAGACACATTTTTATCTATGACTGAGGTCAAAGTCATGATGACCTGACAACAGAATGTGACATTCTGGCATCCAAAAACACTGCAAATTTTGGTGTAGTATATGCCAGATGTGCTCAACACAAGGTTTTTTATACTTGAGGTCAAAGCTAAAGGTCATGGACACATAAATTTGGATATGGTATAGTTCGATTTTGACCCGTGAGCTGTGACCTTTAGGACGAGTCCACCCGTAGAGGTAAAACGCGTCACAAACCATGCATTTATTCCGGAGTTACCTGTGGTTATACAGACAAGTAATAAGCATATGCAGTAAAACCTCTCTATAACGGCCACTAAATTGTGTTAATTAGTTGGTATTTAGGACAGGTGGATGCTTAAAGCAAGGTGAAAGTAAAACAGAACGCTCCTATACGTCCTGTTTTACTTTCACCTTGCTTTAAGCAGCCACCTGCCTTTAACACATTTAATACTTGATGTAAATTAGTGGTCGTTATAGAAAGGTTTTACTGTATATACTAATACTGCATGATTACTACGAACTTCTTGTGACAACCATTGTCCACTTACCCATAAATTAGAATGGTTGCAA
The DNA here is from genome assembly GCA_963576725.1 of Azorinus chamasolen. NCBI lineage: Eukaryota > Metazoa > Mollusca > Bivalvia > Cardiida > Solecurtidae > Azorinus > Azorinus chamasolen. Next base: position 80,274,865 of record OY755239.1, read on the forward strand.
CTTCTATAAATAGAAAAGTGCACTCATGGTTCAGCGCTCGATAGGATTCTATAGTATCTCCCATGGCCAAACAAATCCTGCATTCATATGCCATTATAAAAACCTGTGAACCCTATGAATGCGGGAAACACAACCATTGACATCTGCAAACAGTATAGACCCCAGATCAGGACTTCTAGAGGAACCCTCTGCTCAGGGTCAGCACTGTTTTTCATTCAAAATCATCTAGCAAGTTGAACCCTTTCATACTGAGTAGTCTCTATTGATAATCACTGATAAGCTATTCCACTCTGAAAATTCGGCACTGAAAGTGTTATCCCCTTCCCTCATATTATAAACGTCCTTTCACACCTTTGCAAACAGAGTAGACCCAGATCAGATGGCTCCTATACGAGCTGTCTAATCAGACTCTGCTCTGTTTGCTTATGAAATTATAGTAGCTGTGACTCTACAGTTTCTACCAATACTAAACAATCCTGTGTACATGTGCCAAAATAAAAGTTCAGCTAATAAATATTCATGATGTCATTATTTCTTACATGAATATTCAACATGGAAAGGGTTAACCCTTCCCTTTATATAAATGCTTTTCCATGCAATTTGCATATAGAGTAGACCAAGATCAGATGGCTCCTATAGGAGCCGTCTGATCAGGGTCTGCTTTGTTTGCTAATGGAATTTGAAAGTTCTGTTTCTTTACTTTCAAAATGGCTACTATGTTCCACCTTCCATGTTTCATTATAACTATTTTGTACATGAATATTCAGTTGGTATTGAAATTTGGAATAAGCATAGACCAGGGAAAGGGTTACTGTTGATTGATGACACCAATATTTTATCAATGAATGTTCATCAGGTAAAAGAAATGAGCAGAATACTATATAATAATGAAAACTAAAACATCCATACAAAGACATGAGCTCCACAGTACAGATCACCTAAAAATCCATATAAAGGCATGAGCTTACAGTGTAAATCAACTAAAACATCCATACAAAAGCATGAGCTTTACAGTATAGATCACCTAAAACATCCATACAAAGGCATGTGCTTATAGTGTAAATCAACTAAAACATCCATACAAAGCCATGCGCTTACAGTGTAGATCCGGAGCATTCAGTAGTGTCAGCAAGAAACAGCAACAATAAACCTAAAGAAAACACTATTACACTGTGTTTAGTAATTGTTGATGTTTGCTCTTTGTAATAATAATCAAGATTTTGTCATTTGATAACTACAGTACTATCAGACTTATCAACAAAACCATAACTACCATACATATTTAACCCTTTCCCTCATATTTAAACGTGTTTACATGCATATGCAAACACTGAGTAGACACAGATCAGATGGATCCTATAGGAGCCATCTAATCAGGGTCTGCTCTGTTTGCTGATTGAATTTTCTGTACTTTCTAAAATGTTTAAATTCTCAATCTCCCTCCCCCTAGTAACCCATCAGTGTGTACTGAGCTAAATAATTGTCATTGTCAGTTCATCAAACTTTAGACAATTTTAACAGAGCAACAACCAGTGTTGACCATGATCAATCTGCTCTTTCAGAAGCAATTTCATCTGGAACTAAAGTATTTGCTCAACTTTGTCTGCCCAAATATTAACTCTTTGCAAGCAAGCGGCAAAACTGTGATTACGTATGCAAACAGTTTGGATCCAGATGAGACGCCGCATAATGCAGCGTCTCATCAGGATCCAAACTGTTGTCATCTTGACCATATTTTTGAAAAAAAAAAGAGAGAAAGTTTATTTTAAGAATTGAAGCAGACGACAATTGTTGCAGACGAAAAATTACTTAGCGTGCAAAGAGTTAAGGATAATTTGGGGATTTGTGACTTTGTTATAAAATTTACAAACAGTTTGGATCTAGATAAGATGCCTAGTAACTCTGCATCACATAATAATCCGAAATGTTTAATATTCTGATCACGTTTTGAAAAATAAAAATGAATCAAAATTGTATTTCTGAAATTTTGAAAGAGAACACAATGTTTTGCAGACAACAGAATGGGTTATCTAACTACATTGTAAACAACTGTGACACAGTTTTGCATAAATCTACTTCTGTCACCTGATATTGAAGTGTCTCGCCTGTCACCTGATATTAAAGGGTCTTATCACAATGCTTTAATATCTGTCACCTGATATTTTGATGTCTATCACAAAAAAGTTCATTACACTTTTGGTTTTATCCACTTCACAAAAAAGAAGTATTAATTACATTATTTTTATAATGACAAATGAACACAGGAATGTCTGACCAAGGCAGAAAATGTAGAATAATTTTTATATTATTTCAAAAATAAGCAAACAGAGCAGACCTTGATCAGAAGGTTCCTATAGTCTAGGGGCTGTCTGATCTGCAAAGACATATTTAAGGAGTAAAGGGTTAACTTCATACAAGACTCTATAAGCCAATACTCAGAGTCACTCGTGTCTCATCAGGATCCAAGTTGATTGACACTCTGTCCTTAGTTTCTCAAAAGTTTAAACAAATCAAAAGTAAGCAAACCTTGTTTCACATCAGAGTTTTACCAGACAGTATTTTTTACAGCAGTGTTAACCCTTTCCCTTATGTAAGCCCATTTTGACGCATCTTCAAACAGAGTAGATCCAGATCAGACGGCTCCTATAGGAGCCGTCTGATCAGGGTCTGCTCTGTTTGCGTATGGTGTAATATAGATCTGATTCTACAGCTTCTGCCTGAGCCAAAATGTTATGTGTTTATAATTTTATATGCCATTATAAAAAATAATTTTATTAATATTCATGGCGTCATTATTTCTTACATGAATATTCATCAAGGGGGGAGCCAAGGGACTTTTGATCAAGGAGTTTTTGATATACACTCAGTTGACAGAGATAATGTAGCATACTGCCTGAACAAAATGGGTAAGTAGCTGAAGAATGTAGTATGAATCCAGTAAAGGCAGACACCTCTGCAACAAATGGAGCAATCTGTCTAACCCTTTCCCTGTTGAATATTCATATAAAGAAATAATGACTGTAGTGACTGATTTTTTAATAATCGCATATGTATACAGCATTTTGGCATTCACCAGGTAGAAACTACAGAGTCAGATCTACAGATCTATTACAATTTTATAAGCAAATAGATCAGACCCTGAACAGACAGCTCCAGATCTGGGTCTACTCTGTTGGTAAAGGCATGAAAAGGTGTTTGTATGAATTCAAAGGATAATAGAACTTGGTCTAGATAGTTCAGAACATGTATAATCAATTTCCTTTTAAGGTTACTTGGTAAAGTTGTCACTGATAAAAACATCACTGACAAAAACTGTAGATAAAAAATTGATTTAATTTCAAGGTGGGTCCCCTTTTTTCCAGTACTCACTGCAATCCCTTCAGATTTTAATGAGTTCCAACAAGGCAATGCTTAACAGTGAAACACAGAATATTTGTCATAGACTTCCTAAATATACCTCTAAGTCTTACTTGGAGATCTGCTCGATAGATCCTGGTTTACTTATCAGTAAACCATCTGACTTTAACCGGATATTCCAAAATAACAGAGCATGGTTTTGTAGGCATTATCTAAGCCTATTGATTGTTAAAAGGACTAAGTGAAAGTACTTTTAAAGATTTTCAAAGGCTTCAGCTTTTAAAAGTTGACATAACCTACAATTGGTATATTATATCAACCCTTTAACTCTTTGCATGCTACAGTAATTTTTCGTCTGCAACAATTGTCATCTGCTTCAATTCTTAAAATAAACTTTCTCTCGTTTCTTTGCAAAAATATGGTCAAGATGACAAACAGTTTGGATCCTGATGAGACGCTGCATTATGCGGCGTCTCATCTGGATCCAAACTGTTTGCATAGGTAATCACAGTTTCGCAGCTAGAGTGCAAAGGGTTAAATTAAATGCTGAATATTATAAGTGGAATGGTCCACCATTGTTTAATGAAACAGTCCATTCAGTATAAAAGGGTATAATTTGTGAGGGGATTTTCAGTGACAAACAGAGCAGAACCTGACCAAAGGTCTCCTCTAAAAGCCGTTTGATCTAGATCTCCACTGAAAATGTTTGTACACTCGTTTTCTGTATTCAAAGACTTAAAAGTTCACAAAAGGTACATGAAACCTTTGAATGTGGAGCATACATGCACCGACATCTGCAAACCGTGTAAATCTAGATTTGAGGGCTCCGGCTCCTAGACTGAGCCTTTCATACTGAGAGGACTCACTAGTTAACCCGTTCCCTATTTTGTGTTTATTTCAAAGTTCAATACCTAATGAATATTCATGAACAAAATAGATAAAATGAAATATAGAAGCTCGAACATTGCAGCAATTTTAGAAAGTAAAGAAACAGATCTGTAAAATTCCATAAGCAAACAGAGCAGACCCTGATCAGACGTCTCCTATAGGAGCCGTCTGATCTGGGTCTACTCTGTTTTCAAATGCGTGAAAACACATTTATATGTGGGAAAGGGTTAACACTGACGGGTTACTCCGTTTTGAAAATTCAGGGTAGAATGCCCATAGATGTCAATATTGCAACATATAGTTCCATGTGTGAAAGTCTACACTATTACACTTATAAAACACTTAAATTTTATGGCAACCACTTTATCCTTGTACAGAGAACAGCTCATTCATCGGTTAACTGTTCACTCCATGAATATGCATGTAAAAAATAATGACATCATGATTTATAAGCTGAATTTTTATGACACATGAAACCTGGAAATGTTTGACCATGTTTGATCTATATCATTTCAATATTAAGCAAACAGAGCAGACCCTGATCAGACAACTTCTACATAAGCCATCCGATCTAGTTCTACTCTGTTTACGAAGGTGTTAAAAGACGTATCTATTTATGTGATGAATATAGGTATGTTTTAACCCTTCGCTTGCTATTCGCGTCAATATACCTACCTGTAAATAGTGAAGACCCAGATGAGACAGCTCCTGTAGGAGCTGTCTCATCAGGGTCTGCACTATTTACAAGTTGATTGTGTAACCAGTGCACTCCACAGCAGTGATTTTACAGCGAAATATTTGTACACAGTGAAGATATATGTAATTATACAACAGGGCATGGGTAAAGAAGGAGAAATGTATTTTAGAATTCAGTAAGAGAGGGGTTAAAAGTAGATGGCTTGGCAGCTTTTTTACAATTGCTCTCATTCAGACTTAATTCTTCACCTCATGAATATTCATAAGATATAACAACTGTATGAATATTCATTACCGGCAACTGAATTTTTATAATGACACAATGGACATGAGAATTTTTGGCCATGACAGAAACTGTAGAATCCGATGCGTAAAATTATATAAGCAAACAGTGCAGACCCGGATCAGATGGCTCCTACTGTTTGAAAACTGAAAAGACTTGAAAAGGTATCTCCATCAGGACTGGTAATCTTGGATTGAATTACCATTCATCATCATTGAAATTCTACACGAACTTTCATAAAGCGTGGAGGAAACAAGAAAACAGTCCAAGGTTAAACCTGACTATAACTGCAGATCTTTGCTTAACCCTTCGCTTGCTGAATTTTAAAATATATTTCTCCTTCTTTACCCATGCCCTGTTGTATAATAACATATATCTTCACTGTGTACAAGTATTTCGATGTGCAATCACTGCTGTGGAGTGCACTGGTTGCAAAATCAACTTGTAAATAGTGCAGACCCTGATGAGACAGCTCCTGCAGGAGCTGTCTCATCTGGGTCTTCACTATTTACAGGTAGGTATATTGACGTGAATAGCAAGCGAAGGGTTAATGCAGCACAAAGTGTAATGCAGAAAGATCCAAAAGATATATTTATTTTCTGAACTACTTCCAAGCTGTACTAACCCACATTTATGCATAAATTGGTCACTTTATAAATATTTTAATCAACTTAATGTTTATAATATTAGTCTTACAAGGGATTTTTTTACCACAACAGTAGAATCAGATCTAAAGAATGCTATAAGCAAACACAGCAGACCCTGATCTGGGTCTACTCTGTTTCCAAAGGTGTGAAAAGGTTCTACTATGAGGGAAAAGGTTAACCTACCATTAGTCTTACATTCTGCACACACAGTAATGTTTGTCTACAGTTATTGTTGGCTACAACAATTCTAACCTACTATGCATGTGTCATACATTCTGCACACAAAGCAATGTTTGTCTACAGTTATTGTTGGCTACAATTCTTTCTAACCTACCATATGTCTTACATTCTGCACACACAGTAATGTTTGTCTACAGTTATTGTTGGCTACAATAATTCTTAAAATAGAAGAAAATGTGTCCAAGGGACAAGGATGCCCCTGCGAGCAAACAGGAAGTAGATTAACGACAGACCTGAAAAGGGAGAAATGGTACAACTCACTAAGATTATGCTTCAAACCAAATATCAAATCATTGCAGCTTACACTAGCGAAGAAATCTTTGACGAAAATTTTTGTAAATGAATTAATCAATCACCAAAATTCAACCAAAGTGTCGGCTAACAGAAAGTAGATGGACGACAGACCTGAAAAGGGGAGACACGTTACAACTCACTATGATAATTCTTCAGACCAAATATTAAATCATTCCATCCTACACAAGCCAAGAAATCCTTGACAAAAATTTCGGACGTACGTATGTACGTACGGACGGATGGACAAGGGTAAAACTTAATGCCCCTGTCGCCTAAAGGCGGGGGCATAATAATTATGTTTTTTTCCATTTCTCTTCAAAGATAAACTACTTTTAGAAAAACTTCGATCCAACCTGTTTAAATAGGTCAGCACAAATTCCTCGCTTGAGTGCACAGAGTTAACTCTTTCCCTGTTCTATGTTTAGTACAATTTTCAATACCTACAGAATATCCATGAACAAAATAGTTATAATGAAATATGGAAGGTAAAACACTGTAGCCATTTTAGAAACTAAAGAAACAGATTTATCGAATTCCATTAACAAACAGAGCAGACCCTGATCAGATGGCTCCTATAGGAGCCATCTGATCTGGGTCTACTCTGTTTGCAAATGTGTGAAAAGGCATTTATATGAGGGAAAGGGTTAAAAGACAATACAATTTCCCATTCTTTGAGTGCTCTCTTCAGAGCTGCTCTTCTATATACGCAAATAAGCTTTTTGCAGAGGACAAAAGCAATAAGTTCACACAAACACTCACCCCGGGCTGGAAGTCTGGGTAGTGTAACTCTTAGCCTCAGAAACTCTTCGAGCTACTACTGTTGACTGTGACTCCCCAGAAGGGGCTGTTCCTGACACTCCATTTATATATGCATCCTTGTCCTCAGTTGCAAAGCTGAACTCCTCACTGAGTGGGGTAGCCGGCAGACTCACCGTCTTCCTGTAAAACACAATAATTGTGTTATTTGATTAATGTTCAATAAAATATGGAACCTGCTTAATGTTATGGTTATACTCTCAAGGACAGTTATCCAAGATTACTACCCATTCAGTCTGGAATTATTTCCTGAAAAACATAGACCAGTATTCCATAGTGGATCTTTGATTGTATTAATTAGGTGTGGTTCTAATCCATACTAGTTTTTTTATCACTTAACCTGGTAAAAGTACCTTTTGATGCCATTGCAAACAGAGTAGATCCAAATCAGATGGCTCCAGTGTCTCCAGGGTCTGCTCTGTTTGATTATGTATTTATATACATGTAGATCTAATTCTACAGTTGTTGAGAATTCTGGAATGTCTGTCAATCAATATCTTCCAGCAACTATGTGTGATTTTACATTTGCAAAAAGGTTTGAAACCAAATGCGACATCAAATTACTAAGCCATTCATCAGGATACAAACAAGAAACAATAGAAATATTAGCTTTGAGAACTGCAGCAAACAACAATTTTTGCAGACAAGTGCATACAGAATGCATGCCTAGATATAGCCATAAATATTTCAGTGAACAGAAATTAAATGTCACAGCACTTGGCTGGTAAATTCCAAGCTGTAATGCTGTAGAACAAAATCCACACACCATGAAAAGGAACTGTCAATAAGAGGTATATTTAGGATATCTAAGTACATGTACCTGGTAAATATTTTAAATTTCTCCACCTAACCCCATCTTGATGCTACTTATTAGAATCACCTCAAAAAGGCAGTTCTAATGAGTAGCAGCAATATAAAGTTTGGCAGAGAAATAAGAGGAGGTATTGATAGAACAGTATGCAGAAACGGTAGAAATAGATCGGTTATATAATAAGCAACTAGAGGTTTTTGTCACAAAAATATATATCTCCACACCCCACCCACCCTACTCCCTCGCACCCACACATACACACTGCGACACATTGTCTCATTTCTGTACATGAAAACTCAACCGGACAAGATGTGTGACAGACATACAGAGAAACAACTCTAACAAAAACAATATGTAAAGGGAAATAACTCAAAAATGTTGATACCATAGTAATGATACTTCCACTCATCATGCGCTTTCCACACCAAATTGTTTTTTAAGAAAAAAAAAATGATAACAGGGAATAACTCCAAAACTATTTATACCAGAGTTATGGTCCTTGTGCACGACACTTCCTTTCATCATACCCTTTCCATAAGTGAAATGTAATTCCAATGGCATCAGTAGAACAGGAGATATTGATCAGCCAAAAACAATATAACAAATGGCTATAACTCCAAAAGTTATGGCCATTGTAGTTGACACTTACTCGCATTATGCTCTTTCCATGTATGAAGTTTCAATCATATGGCATGAGACATATATAGGAGTTATCATCTTAACAAGACTGTGGGAAAACGTACATGGGGCAATAACTACAATATTATTGAAGCCAGAGTTATGGACCTTGTGCATGACACTTCCTCTCAACATGCTCTTTCCATAATTGAAGTGTCATTCCAATAGCATCAGTAGAACAGGAGTTATTGATCGAACAAAAACATGAAACAAAAGGCAATAACTCCAAAAGTATTGAACCCAAAGCTATGGCCCTTGTATATGACACTTCCTCTCATCATGCTCTTTCCATGTATGAAGTTTCAATCCAATGGCATATAGGAGTTAATTCGACCTGACGAGAAATGTCACCCCTCTAAATATGCAGCTTCATTAGATACACATGCATGCCAAATATCAAGTCTCTTTCTGTACTGGTTGAAAAGTTATTATCAATGTTAAAGTCAGTGATCTGACCTATATATTTGACCTCTGACCTTAAAGGATGACCTTGACCTTGACATGTCACCCCTAAAATGTACAGATTTATGAGATACATATGCATGCCAAATATCAAGTCTCTATCTGTATTGGCTCAAAAGTTGTGACCAATTTTAAAGTTGGTGACAAACATACAAACAGACAGACAGGGCAAAAACAATATGCCCCCCAGATTTGATCTGGGGGCATAAAAATGTACAAGGGGCAATAACTCCAATATTATTGTAACCAGAGTTATGGACCTTGTGCATGACACTTTCTCTCATTATGCTCTTTCCATATATGAAGTTTCAACCAACTGGCATCAGGCATATACAGTTATCGTCCAGACAAGAAAGTATGATGGACAGACAGACAGACAGCTCTAACAAAAACAATATGTCTGCCCCATATAAATATGGGGGGAAACATAACTAGCAGATCCTGATCAGACAGCTCCTACAGCATCTGTCTGATTTAGTCTACTTTGTTTGCAAATGTGACAAAAGGCATCTCTTTAACCCTTTCCTTGTTCTGTGTTTATTACAAATTTACATACCTACTGATTCATTGACAAAATACTTATGATATATGGAAGGTATAACATTGTGGCCATTTTAGAAAGTAAAGAAACAGATCTATCAAAACCCATTAGCACACAGAGCAGATCCTGATCAGAGTCATCATACCGCTCAGGAGCCATCTGATCTGGGTCTACTCTGTTTGCAAATGTGTAAAAACAAGTTTATATGAGATAAGGGGTAAAGTAAACTGTTTCGCTGCATTTTGCAAACAGTGTAGACCCAGATCAGAGGGGTCCTGCAAGTCAGTCCCCATAGCTGTTTGCCATTGAACATTATTGTCAGAAACTCCATAAATACGCCTTTCTGTACCTTTGCAAACACAGTAGAACCAGATCAGATCGCTCCTATAGGATCTGTTTTCTTAACCCTTCGCTTGCTATTCACGTCAATATACCTACCTGTAAATAGTGAAGACCCGATGAGACAGCTCCTGCAGGAGCTGTCTCATCAGGGTCTGCACTATTTACAAGTTGATTGTGCAAACAGTGCATTCCACAGCAGTGACTGCACAGCGAAATACTTGTACACAGTGAAGATATATGTAATTATACAACAGAACATGGGTAAAGAAGGAGAAATGTATTTTAAAATTCAGCAAGCGAAGGGTTAAGATATTATATAGATGTGATTCCCCAGTTACTGCTACAACCAAACATTTGCGTGTTCATGTGCCATTATAAAACTTATTCTAATTCAAATTCATGATGTTATTATTTCTTGCATGAATATTCATGAAGTAAAGAGTTATGCAGTGCTGACTCAATACATCAATATAGAATGGAATATCTACATTGTATAGAAAAGTGTCTATGTTGTGTCTATGTATAGAGGAGTGTCTATGTATAGAGGAGTGTCTATGTTGTGTCTATGTATAGAGAAGTGTCTATGTTGGCCTATGTATAGAGAAGTGTCTATGTTAGTCTATGTATAGAGAAGCGTCTATGTTGGTCTATGTATAGAGAAGTGTCTATGTTGGTCTATGTATAGAGAAGTGTCTATGTTGGTCTATGTATAGAGAAGTGTCTATGTTGGTCTCTATATATAGTGAAGTGTCTATGTTGGCCTATGTATAGAGAGAAGTGTCTTTGTTGGTCTATGTATAGAGAAGTGTCTATGTTGGTCTATGTATAGAGAAGTGTCTATGTTGGCCTATGTAAAGAAGTGTCTATGTTGGCCTATGTATAGAGAAGTGTCTATGTTGGTCTATGTATAGAGAATGCCAGACTATGTATAGAGAAGTGTCTATGTTGGCCTAAGTATAGAGAAGTGTCTATGTTGGCCTATGTATAGAGACTAAAGTGTCTATGTTGGCCTATGTATAGAGAAGTGTCTATGTTTTTGTCTATGGATAGAAGTGTCTATGGTGGCCTATGTATAGAGAAGTGTCTATGTTGACCTATGTTTAGAGAAGTGTCTATGTTGGTCTATGTATAGTGAAGTGTCTATGTTGGTCTATGTAAAGAGAAGTGTCTTTGTTGGCCTATGTATAGAGAAGTGTCTATGTTGGTCTATGTATAAAGAAGTGTTTATGTTGGTCTATGTAAAGAGAAGTGTCTTTGTTGGCCTATATATGTATAGAGAATGGCCTATGTATAGAGAAGTGTCTATGTTGGCCTATATATATGTATAGAAAAGTATCTATGTTGTATCTATGTATAGAGAATGGACTATGTATAGAAAAGTGCCTATGTTGTGTCTATGTTGGACTGACTGGACATTCTAATTAACGCTTAGAATCAAGACACACATGCACCGTCTTTTACAAACAGTGTAGACACAAATCAGATTATATGCCCTAGCAAGTAGCCGTTCACACTACTAAGTGGATTCTATAGTTAAATTCCACTCTGAAAAATCAGTGTTGAAAGGGTTAATATTGGTTTTGAGGAGAATTTGTTTTTCAAGTTCTCTGAGCAGATGACAATGTTTTGGTGTGTTTTTTATCAGATTGAAGATTATCTTGGCATTCTAGGCAGCAGCACTTTATGGCTGGCACACTAAATAATGGCACTAGGTCATTCCGATAATATTAATATAAGCTAAATGTCAATATTTATACAGAGCATCACATGGTTAGAGATGAAAAATCCAGTGGAAATCTGACAGCCAGTTTACTGAGCCATCTAAGCAGAAAATATTCTGTCAGAGAATGCAAAGTGACTGGACCAGACAATGTTTCTGCTTACATGATCATCCTGTGTATTTATTGTGATTTAGTTCAACCACAATTTTATAGAGCCTTCTACAAGCATCTGATACCCTGTGAGTCCCTTATCCCTTTACCGCTTCAATATTCACGCAAGAAATAAGTTTGATTAGGGTCTGCTCTGTTTGCTTATGATATAATATAGATATGATTCTACAGTTTCTGCCATGTCCATGTGCTATTGTAACAATTAATCTTATTACAGGAGCTGTCTGATCTGGGTCTACTCTGTTTGCATATACCTGAAAATGCATTAATATGAAAGAATAAAAAGTCAACTCATCAATATTCATTATGGCATATGAACAAGAAAGGCTTTGGTCCTGATAAAAACTGCATCTATATAATTCAATAAGCACATTCATCAGATGACTCCACTAGGAGCTGTTTTATCAAGTTGTCTCTGTTTGCAATGGCATGTAAAGGTATTTATATAAGGGAAAGGGTTAAAAAGTAAAACATGTAAAACTATTATCTATTTCAATTAAAAAAGAACTTCCTTCTATTTCAAACCCATACACAATTAATCAGCATCTCAAATCGAGGGCTTGGTGCAAAACTATTCTAACTCCTTCACAAAGTGAAGGAGTTAGAATAGTTTTGCACCAAGCCCTCGAAATGGATCTAGAATGTTTGCAAAGGTAATCATAAATTCGCCAAATAGCATTCTAAAATTTAAAGTCTTCATACGAGACAGGCTATTCGATTTTGTCTGAACACAAGAGATCTGCAGTAGCAGTGAAATGCGTAGGGAATTTCCTTGTTTAAATAGTGGAATTAAATCAACATGCAATGTTTAACTTGGTATCGCTTCATCTTTTTTCCTTTATAAAGTTTTAAATTTATATATAATTATATAAGCATTTTGTCTAACTCAAAAATTATAATAAATTGATGTCATGTGGCCTTTTTCTGATGTAAATTATACAGTGGTACGCTTCGACTAGGAAATGATACACTTCGTCCTGGTACACTTCGGAAATGGTACACTTCGTCCATTACCCCATAAGAGTACTTCCAGCATTTATCTTACTGTCTTCAGTTATGCCTTTAAGCAAGGATCAAATGTAACTAGAGGTTTTTGTCAAAAAAACGGATGTCTCCCCTCTAATAAAAACAATATGTAAAGGGAAATCACTAAAAATGTTATGGTCTTGATGAATGATACTTCCCCTCATTATGCGTTTTCCACACTACATTTTTCAAGAAGAAAATGATAACAGCTAATAACTCCAAAAATACTGATACCAGATTTATGGCCCTTGTGCATGACACTTACTTTCATCATGCTCTTTCCAAAAATAAAATGTCATTCCAATAGCATCAGTCGAACAGGAGTTATTGATCGGCCAAAAAATGTAACAAAGGGCAATAACTCCAAAAGTATTGAAGCCAGAATTATGGCCCTTGTTCATGACACTTTCTCTCATCATGCTCTTTCCATGTATGAAGTTTCAATACGATGGCAAGAGCCATGTAGGAGTTATCGTCCGGACAAGAAAGAATTAAACAAATGTACAAGGGGCAATAACTCTAAATTTATTGAAGCTCGAGTTAAGGATCTTATGCATGACACTTTCTCTTATTATGATCGTACCATGTATGAAGTTTCACTCCAATGGCATGTGTCACATAGGAGTAATCATCTGGACAAAAAATTGTGATTGTTTTTACAAAGGGCAATAACTCCAATATTAGTGAAGCCAGAGTTATGGACCTTGTGCATGACACTTTCTCTCGTTATGATCTTTCCATATATGAAGTTTCAATCCAATGGCATGAGCCATATAGAAGTTATCGTCCGGACAAAAAAGTGTGATTTTTTTTACAAAGGGCAATAACTCCAATATTAGTGAAGCCAGAGTTATGGACCTTGTGCATGACACTTCCTCTCGTTATGATCTTTCCATATATGAAGTTTCAATCCAATGGCATGAGCCATATAGAAGTTATCGTCCGGACAAAAAAGTGTGATTTTTTTACAAAGGGCAATAACTCCTATATTAGTGAAGCCAGAGTTATGTACCTTGTGCATGACACTTCCTCTCGTTATGATCTTTCCATATATGAAGTTTCAATCAACTGGCATCAGGCATATTGAAGTTATTGTCCGGACAAAAAATTATGATATTTTTTACAAAGGGCAATAACTCCAATATTAGTGAAGCCAGAGTTATGGACCTTGTGCATGACACTTCCTCTCATTATGCTCTTTCCATATATGAAGTTTCAATCAACTGGCATCAGGCATATTGAAGTTATTGTCCGGACAAAAAATTATGATATTTTTTACAAAGGGCAATAACTCCAATATTAGTGAAGCCAGAGTTATGGACCTTGTGCATGACACTTCCTCTCGTCATGATCTTTCCATATATGAAGTTTCAATCCAATGGCATGAGCCATATAGGAGTTATCGTCCGGACAAAAAAGTGTGTTTTTTTTACAAAGGGCAATAACTCCAATATTAGTGAAGCCAGAGTTATGGACCTTGTGCATGACACTTCCTCTCATTATGCTCTTTCCATATATGAAGTTTCAATTAACTGGCATCAGGCATATTGAAGTTATCGTCCGGACAAAAAGTGTGACAGACAGACGGACAGACGGACAGACAGACAACTCTCACGAAAACAATATGTCTCCCCCATATAAATATGGGGGGAGACATAATTATACATATTTGGACAGATCATTTTGAGTCGAACTTAATATTTTGCACACTTAGTAAATTTTTGTCGGCAATAAGTGTCTTCGGCTTCAATTCTTAACCTTTTCCCTATTGAATATTCATGTAAGAAATAATGAGATAATGAATATTTATAAGCTGATTTTTTATTAAACTTTTCATGGATTTTATTTCCTTTTGACAAAAACTGTGGAATCAGATCTATACCATGTCAAAAGCAAACAGAGCAGACCCAGATCAGACAGCTCCTAAGGAAACAGTCTGATCTGGGTCTACTCTGCTTGCAAATGTGTGAAAAGGCGTTTATATGCAGGTAAGGGTTAAAGTAAAATGTTTCTCTTTTCTTTGCAAAACATACATGTATAGTCAAAGTGTCAAACAGTTTGGATCCTGGTGAGACGCTGCATTACACAGCTTCTCATCTGGATCCAAACTGTTTGCATAGGTAATCATGGTTTTGTCACAAGCATACAAAGAGTTAGACAAATACCCTATTTACTCTTTGTCTTCTGACATTATCCTCACTCTATGGCTTTGTAAACCTAATTCACCCTTTCCCTCATATAAACGTGTTTTCACACATATGCAAACAGAGTAGACCCAAATCAGACGGCTCCTATAGGAGCTATCTGATCAGGGTCTGCTCTGTTTGCTAATGGAATTTGATAGATCTGTTTCTATACTTTCTATAATGGCTACAATCTTCAACCTTTCATATTTCATTATAACTAATTTGTCCATGAATATTGATCACAAATGTGACTGTCACAAGAAAAAGCTTTGTACAAAAACTTGACAAAGGGGAATGGAAGATAACTCAAACTAAGATTTTTATAAGAGTCAGATTACTATTTATTGGATATCTTGTCTCCAATATAAAACTATTCGAAGGGGCATAACTCAGTAAGAAAATAGATAAACTAAAGCTGATTCTACAGTTTCTTCCAATACCAAAATATGCTGTGTACATAAACCTTTCTAAGACTTAAGCTAATAAATATTCATGTTCAAAATTGTCAGTATTTCATACATGAATATTCAACAGGGGAAGGGTTTAAAACAGAGTTTACTGTAATATAACAGTCTTTTCACAATGCTCATGTAGTCAAGATGACCCACATTCTTTCAGAATCATATTGGATTTCTATATCATATAAATAATGATGTACACTATTGTTACGTATTGTATTGCATTTCAAGTGGACTTGAACCGGCTGAATGCTAGAAATAAGTGTACTGACATTTACAAACAGTGTAGACCCAGATCAGAGTGCTTCTAGAGGAGCCCCCTGATTAGAGTATGGACATTTTATCATTCAAAATACTCAAGCGAATTTAATCTACTCCAACTTAATGGACACAATACTGGACCATTCCACTTTGAAAATTCACATTCAAAGGTTGAAACAATTAATTACATGTACATTACTTCTTACCATACTTTATGCATTTAGTGAAAAAGATTCATACAAACAGTTCTAAATCCAGACAAGATCTTGAATCCCTTTACGCCATAGATACATGTACCCCCTTTAACCCATTCCCTCATATTGACGACTTCTGACGACTCTGTAAAAAGTCACTTTGTGAAACCATTGTGATAAATAGAGCATTTGCTATAGGAGCAAATGCTCTATTTATCACAATGGTTCCAAACTACAACATTCTAAAACTTTCCTTTTCTCTAGTTAATGCTCCTTTTTGATGTGAACAGTAGATTTATTCAAAGAGGTTGGATCTAAAAATAGCATATGAGGTAAAGGGTTAAATCCTTTGCAAACAGAGTAGAGCCAGACCAGACAGCTCCTACTGTAACTATCGGGGTCATCAGCTGATTGCTTATTTAAATATAATACAGATCTGATTCTACAACCTCTGCATGGTCGAAAACTCAGGTGTTAAAAATTAATCTAATTAACAAAATTCATGATGACATATTTTCTTAAATGAATATTCATGAAGTAAAGGGTTTGAGATCAAAACAGCTTGAGGTGATCAGTAATTTTAGCTCTTTCCTTCATATAAACACTTTTTCACACTTTTGTAAATGGGGTAGACTCAGATTAGATGGCTCTTGTAGGAGCCATTTGATCAGGGTCTGCTCAGCTAAATGAATACAAAAGGGCTTTACAATCAGGTGGCTGTTTAATTAATGCAGACACACAATCTGCCCACCAGACCACACACCCATCCAACCCCCTACATGGGTTGCTAAATAATTCAAATTGGTCCCGTTTACATAACTTTAAAATAGACCGACAACTAGCAAATAATGAAGACTGTAATCAGCCTGTTCTTTAAGGAGTATTTTGATCAGGGTCTACACCCTGCCCTGCTTGCCTCAGTTTGTTTGTCTGAATACTTAAGGTAATTAAGGTACATGTACACTAGCAGTGAATTTGTGATAACCTCTCTATAACGACCACTAAATTACATTAAATATTTTGTGTTAAAGGCAGGTGGCTGCTTAAAGTAAGGTGAAAGTAAAACAGAACGCTCCTTAGTATAAATACCAGCTAATTAACACAATTTAGTGGCCGTTATAGTGAGGTTTTACTGAACAAACATATTAGATCTAGATGAGATTGTATCTCATCGGGGGGGGGGGGGGGGGGGGGGGGGGGCAGACTGTTTGACAATGAAAAGAAATATCAAGAAAAAATTACTCTGATTGAAGTAACAATTACTCGGTTTTCAAAGAGTTTAAACCTTTGAATGCAAGACACACATGTACTGGCATTTGTAAACAGTGTATACCCAGATCAGTGGGCTCCTGAAAATCTTCAAGCAAAGTAAAGCCATTCATACTAAAGGCCTGTTCCCACTGTCACGGTGCTGGTCCAGGTACCCCACGGTACCTCCCGGTGGGAACAGGGCTTTAGTGAACTGTGTAGTTAAACTGATGGGCTATTCCGAAAGGAAAATTCAGCCTTGAAAGGGCCCAGGTTTACCCTTTCAAACAGAGTGAACTTTAACCCATTCCCTCACACTGACGCCTTTTGATGCCTGTGTAGATGTCATTTTTTGAAACCATTGTGATAAATAGAGCATTTGCTCCAAGGGCGCAAATGCTCTATTTATCACAATGGTTTCAAAACTACACAATTGTAAAAGTTCCCTTTTCTCTAGTAAATGCTCCTTTTCGGTAGATTTATTCAAAAAGGTTAGGTCTAAAAATAGCCTATGGGGTAATGGTTTAAGAGTTAACCCTTTACCTTTGCAAAATCCATGCAAGAAATAATGAAACCATGTTTATTAGCTGAATTTGTGTAATGGTACATGAATAGTTTTTATTTTTTACCTTGGTCACCGGGAAACAGAGAAGATTCTGATCAGACAACTGTTAGAGGAGCTGTATGATCTTGGTCTAGCAAAGGAGTGAAAAAGCGTTTGTATGAGTGAAATGATTTAACTTTGATGGGCTATTCTATCCTGAAAATTCAGCATTGAATGGGTTAATGAAGTAGTTATGTACTTTCCCAATCGGCTGAGCAGAATGATGTGATTTCATCTCCATTTCAACAGCTTTGTTTGTGCAGTTTACCTGTTTGGCATTGGGGAAGTACTTGTGAGATTGGCCAATAAGCATGACTCGTGAAAAGTTGGATCTGTTATCATTAAGACATCAAATCCTTTCCCTCCTGAATATTCATGTGAGAAATAATGAGCATGTGAATATTTATTAGCTGAACTTTTTAATGGCAACATGAACAAGAGAATATTGATGAAAGAAGCTGTAAGATGAGATTTATATTTCATAGGCAAACAGAGCTGTCTGATCTTGGTCTACTTTATATTGCAAATGTGCCAAATGTGTTCTTTATGAGGGAAAGGTTTAACCCATTCCCCCATAGGCTATTTCATATCCTACCTCTTTGAATAAATCGACCGAAAAGGAGCATTAACTAAAGAAAAGGAAAATGTCAGAATAGTGTAGTTTTGAAACCATTGTGATAAATAGAGCATTTGCTCCATAGGAGCAAATGCTCTATTTAACACAATAGTTTCATAAAGTGACTTTTACAGAGGTGTCAAAATGTGTCAATATGAGGGAATGGTTTAAGGGGTCTTTTCTACCTGAAGTCCACTTATACAAAGCATTCAAGGCTAACTGTCTAAGGTAATTATAGTTCACATGAATTTGCCAGCAAACACATAAAATTATTCAAAAGCATCACTATCATGAATGCACCAATGGTTTTTAATGGTTAACCTATTCCCAATTTTCATGTAAGAAATAATGACAGCATGAATATTCATTTGCCTTATTTTTATAACGGCATAATTATGTACAAAGAGTGTTTTGGTATTTATATCAACAATATGGTCAGATCTATTATAATTTCATAAGCAAACAGAGCAGACCTTAATCAGATGCCTCCTACAGAAGCCATCTGATCTGAATCTACTTAACTCTTTCCTTCATAAATACGCTTTTCTACGCCTCTGTAAAATCACCTTAGTATTGAAACCATTGTGATAAATAGAGCATTTGCTCCTATAGGAGCAAATGCTCTATTCATCACAATAGTTTCAAACTACACAATTCTAAAATGTTCCTTTTCTCAAGTTAATGCTCCTTTTCGGAAGATTTGTTCAAAGAGGTTGTATCTAAAAATAGCCTAGGAGGTAATGGGTTAAATGATAGCAAAATCAAGAAGTGTTCACATGAAGGAAAGGATTAACATTTTACCTAATGACTATTTATGTAAGACTTTTAAGATATAATTACTTCATGATATTAATTAAGAGTTAGCTATACAGTAAAACCTCTCTATAATGGCCACTAAACTATATCAAGTATTTTGTGTTAAAGGCAGGTGGCTGCTTAAAGCAAGGTGAAAGTAAAACAGAACGCTCCTATGCATGTAGGAGCGTTCTGTTTCACTTTCACCTTGCTTTAAGCTGCCACCTGCCCTAAATACCAACTAATTACATGTAACACAATTTAGTGGCCATTATAGTGAGGTGTTACTGTACTTTTTAATGGCATATGAAAGGAACAAATTTTGTTCATGGCAGAATATTTATATTACCATATCCCATAATCAAACTGTCATCTGAATATATGGTCTGCTTGCTGTTTCTATAAAATAATACAGTAAACACTCTCTAAACCGGAATTCTAGTTGAGAAGAATTTAGATACATTTAGGCAGATGGCTGCTTAATGCAGACTGACAGTCATGCAGAAAGCTCCTAGAGGAGCTTTCTGCATGACTTTCACCTGCATTAAGCTGCCACCTGTCTGTCTCCAAGACCGATATTTATACTAAATTTAATGTCCGGTTTAGAGGGGTTTTACTGCATAGATTTCCTCTTACTGTTTCTGCCATTGCCAAAAAATTAATTTCTGTGTTCATCTGCCATTATAAAAATCCGCAAATTAATATTCATGATGTCATTACTTCTTACATGAATATTTATGCAGTAAAGGGAAGATACATGCAAACTGATGTAAGTTCAATTATGCAAAAAATGTGTACAAATCTTTATGACATTTTTATGCATACATTTACCACAAACATACTATTAACCGTCAGTGTGGGAAATGATTCACGAATAGCCTTTGCAAAGAGTGATGACCCAGATGAGAGGACCCCTAGAGGAGCCCTCTCATCAGGGTTTGCACTGTTTATCATGTTATAATACTTTTCCTTTAAAAAACAAATCTCTGAATATTCACCTTAAACTTGACCTGTTTGAATTTTTAACAGTCCATTTGAACATTCAGCGTTGAAAGGGTTAAAGCCATTGGCATATTACAGCAAGAATAAGTTTACGCTTCGCTTGCTATTCACGTCAATATACCTACCTGTAAATAGTGAAGACCCAGATGAGACAGCTCCTGCAGGAGCTGTCTCATCTGGGTCTGCACTATTTACAAGTTGATTGTGCACTCTACAGCAGTGATTGCACAGCGAAATACTTGTACACAGTGAAGATATATGTAATTATACAACAGGGCATGGGTAAAGAAGGAGAAATGTATTTTTAAAATTCAGCAAGAGAAGGGTTAAATATCAATACAGTTATCAACACATAAAATCTGCACAAAATTTACAGGAAAATGTAGCTAAATATAGCCCCCCCATGTGTTCATCAGGACTAATATGAGACCGATCAGGGTAAAATAAAGGCAATATCTACACAATGAACTGACATGTCTATAACCCTTTACAAATAAAAAATAATGACATCATGAACAATGATTTACAAAATGGCACATGAACACTGGAAACTTTGGCCATGGCAGAAACTGTAAAATCATATATCTATACCATTTTTTAAGCAAACAGAGCAGACCCTGAGCAGACGGCTCCTAGAGGAGCCATCTGATCTGGGTCTACTCTGTTTATAAATTGTGTTTAAAGTCATATTTATGGAGTAAAAGGTTAATTGAGAAAAAACAAGAGTGTTTGTGAAACACTTATGGCCAGACCTTTGACCCTGAATGATGACCTTAATCTTTGACCCATGGACCAGAGAGTCCACATCGTCTTTGTGTGGTAAACATTTGTGCCAGGTTATTTTGAAATCCATTCACAGATAAAAAAGTTACAGAAGGGACAGACGGATGAACAATGCGATTACTATATGCCCGCCTAAAAAACTTTACCCTAATTACCCTAAGTATTCCGACACCCAATCTAGCCTCTACATTTTGTAAAATTAACTCTTTCGCTGCAAAATTTTGTCGTCTGCAAACTTTGTCCACTGCTGCAAATTTTATTTTTTATTTTTCTTGATTTGTGTTTGAAAAACCATTGTCACGTAACAAACAGTTTGGATCCTGACTGTTTACATAGGTAATCACAGTTGCCACATTGGCAGTGAAAGAGTTAAACTTTAGCCCAGATGCACAATAAGTTATGCTGAGCACCATTTTTGTAAAGTTACGCGCGGCACAAAGTTTTTCTAATTTTAAGTTATCATATCAGGGGAATAATTCCAAAGTTTTCAGGGGAAGACAATTCAAACAAGAGGGCCATGATGGCCCTGATATCACTCACCAGACAATCAGAGGAGAAGATACCCAAAAATTTCACTATATGTTTCTAAAGAAAACTGGCCACCCCTGGAGCAGGGCCAATTTTGACACCGGGATATAATTTACAAAACTTTCTTAGAGGTCCGGATTATGATGCTATGTGCCAAATATGAAAGCTAAGAACCTTCCCGTTTCAGAGATGAAGATTTTCAAAGTTTTCACTACATGTATACATTTCTATTGAAAACTGCCCACTCCTGGTGCACAACAACTCACACTGATCAACATTCCTGTGAAGTTTGGTGACTCTAGCCCTAGCGGTTTCAAATATATGCGCAACAAAAAGTTTGTCTAAATTTAAGTCATCAGGGGTAATAACTGCAGTTATCAGGGGGAGACATTTCAAAAAACCCAGGTGCACAATAACTTATAATGCTGGTGAACACACCTGTGAAGTTTGGTAACTCTAGCCCTACTGGTTTCAGAGATATGTGTGACACAAAGTATCTCTAATTTTAAGTTATATCAGGGGCAATGCCTCAACAATTATCAGGGTGAGACAATTCAAAAAACCCAGGTGCACAACAACTCATGCTGGTCAACATTCCTGTGAAGTTTGGTGACTAGCTCCAGCAGTTTCAGAGATACGTGCGACACAAACTTGTGACAGACAGACAACACTGCCAAAAACAATATGTCCCCCCATTATTTAAATGGGGGAGACATAATTAGACTGCCATAGTAACTAATACTGTAGACCCAGATAAAAAAAATGCTCCTTCTGGAGTTAATTGATCTGGGTTTGAACTATATGCCAAAGGTTGTCTGTCCAATACTTAATTTAATGAGCATATTGACTTTCAAAATTCTACATACGGGGGTTCAAACATGAAGCTATTTCAAAATGTAAATCATTTCAAAATGCATTGAGATCAAAGCAAACATTTTTCTCGCAAATTTATGATTAAACAAACAGAATAGTTTGAGCATGTAATCTTGACTTTACAAGTATGATGAAATAAAACCTTGAAATAACAAGAGATAACAAAAGATTTCAAACATACAGGTATACTACATTGTACACAGAACTGTACCTGCCCTAAATATTTGGACACCTGGGTCCATGCTTATAAAGCTTTTAGTTGAGTCTGAGTTTCGTTCTCAGGCTTTTGATTGGTCAGATTTGAGTTCTCAAGCTTTTGATTGGTCAGATTTGAGCCAAAGGCTCAAATCTGACCAATCAAAAGCTTGAGAACGATCTCAGACTCAACTAAAAGCTTTATAAGCATGGACACCTCATCTCCCTTCTCCACTGGTTTGTAAATTTGATATTATAACATTAAATTTTACCAACATACTTGTAGTAGCAAATAGTGAAGACTTTGACCAAAACTCTTCTTCAGGAGCAGTTTGATCTGAATTTGCACCATTTTCCTAAGTTTGTATGTCTGAATATTTAGGATAGTGTAAATGTATCAATGAGCTGGATATTCCTGTATGAGCTGGGCATTCCTGTTTTCATGATAAAGAAATCATGATAGAGGCGTAAACTGTCAAGGACACTGACTAGCTAATAGAAACAAGGACTATAATCAATAAAGGATACTTGTTTATCGAGATTGGCCAACTTGTTTCAAGGTTTACAACTTTACATTAACCCTTTACTCCATGAATATGCATATAAGAAACAAATACATCTTGAATATTAACCCTTTCCTCCATAGGCTATTTTTAAATCCAACCACTTTGAATAAATCTACCGAAAAGGAGCATTAACTAGAGAAAAGGAAAATATTAGAATTTTGTAAGTTTGAAACCATTGTGATAAATAGAGCATTTGCTCCTATAGAAGACCTAGTCGCAAATAGTGAAGACCCTGACCAAATGGCTCCTTCACTAAGTTCACTATTTGTCTATATTTGTTGATCCAAATATGTACAGTACGGTCATTAGGGTATCCATTTCTTTTTCTTTTTCAAATTCAGTCTATAAGCTTAATCCTTTCCCTGTTGAATTAATAACATCATGAATATTTATTTTAGCTGATACTTTATATTGGCAAATGTACATAGGATATTTTTGGTATTGGTAGAAACTGTATAGTCGGATCTATTATAATTTTATAAGCAAACAGAGTAGACCCTGATCAGATACCACTTTTCAATAGTATAACCCTCTCATTCATTATGATTGATTGATAAATTTCCCATCTAAATATATATCAATACATAATAAATATCCATAGGAATTAATCTGGATTATGATCCAATCCCAGATTGATCTCAATACTATGCATCTTAATTTTTTTGAATGAGGGCCACCCATGCAAACAGTCGAGACCCAGATCAAAGGGCTCCAAATCCTCTTGCCAATTCAAGCCTATTATACGGAGTTTTGACTCTATAGTTAAATACTGATAGGTGATTAAACTCTTAAAAATCAGTGTTAAAAGGGTTAGCCACCCTTTACAAATACGTTCTGTCAATCATTTATTGACATCCCTCACCTTTCAATATGCAAACTTAATAATATTCAGAAATTTGGAATATGTTCTTGTCTGGTGAATTTGTCTTTTCCAAAATATAACAAGATGTGTTTGTGAAACACTATGCCCCAGATATGACCCCTGACCTTGATGTATGACTTTGACCTTAATAAGTCACCCATAAAAAATTTTGCCTCCATAATTTGCATGTGCATGCCAAGTTTGAAGTATGCATGTACAATGGCGGCAAAATTATTGCCAACATTAAAGATGGGGCCAAACCAACCAACCACTAAATAGATTTTAATTTACTGGATGTATACAAGGAAAGAAGCACATGATTTATGTAATTTAATACCAGATACATGTAAATATTGTGGCCCAGCCTAGTATGAAACCGGTAGTTAAAATTTCACTGCATTATACTGTCATATCCTATTGAAAGTGTAAATATATTTATTGGTGTCTTGTATTAACCCTTCGCTTGCTATTCACGTCAATATACCTACCTGTAAATAGTGAAGACCCAGATGAGACAGCTCCTGCAGGAGCTGTCTCATCAGGGTCTGCACTATTTACAAGTTGATTGTGCAACCTGAGTGAACTCCACACCATGATTGCACAGTGAAATACTTGTATACAGTGAAGATATATGTAATTATACAACAGGGCATGGGTAAAGAAGGAGAAATGTATTTTAAAATTCAGCAAGCGAAGGGTTAACCTTTATCATGCTGAAAAAAAAAACATGTCGGCTAAAACTCTGAACAGGACCATTGTTTTTACTAGATCTTCAGATTTCTTTCAAGTTTTTGAGAAATCACTGAACATGTGTTAACCCTTTCCTTGTTTTGCATTATTGTAAGAAATGACATCATGAATATTTATTAGCTCAATTTTCATATATTAAATTTTCAGGAGAATTGTTTGCTTTGACAATAACTGTATAATCATCCCTTGACAATCCCTTATTGGAGCCATCTGATCTGTTTGCAGATGTGCGAAAATGCGCTTACATTAGGGAAAGGGTTAAGCAACTTGGCTGCTGTTCAGGCATGAGTTGATCTGTGTGACTGTGTCTCATCTGGATCTAAGTTATTTGCCATGTATATACATGTCATATCGCCATAATTTGCATGACAAAGGCTACCTTACATATCAAATAACATGTTCATGTTTTGAAGAGGGTTCAAAAACAGACTCAACATAACCTTTCTCTTGTAAGAAATAATTCATGTTAGAAATAATGACATCATGAGTACATTGTATTAATTACTTAATAATTACATAAACTGTTTTAATGGTATTATGACGACTGACCTCAAAATCAATAGGGGTCATCTACTTGCCATGACCAACCATCCTACTAAGTATGAAGACAGCACATCTAATATTTATCAAGTCATTGAGCAGGCAAGATCTTTGAGTTGAAGGTCACTGTGACCTTGACAGACTGACCTCAAAATCAATAGGGGTCATCTACTAGCCATGATCAACCTTTCTACTAAGTATGAAGACTGCACACCCAATAGTTGTCAAGTTATTGAGTGGGCAAAGATGTGGCTAACGGACGGACAGACAGACGGACGAGCGCCATACCATAATATGACCGAAGTTACCTTCGAAAGATTTTTGAGTTGAAGGTCACTGTGAACTTGACCTTTGACCGACCTCAAAGTCAATAGGGGTCATCTACATGCCATGACCAACCGTCCTACTAAGTATGAAGAGAGCACACCTGAGCGGACAAGATCTTTGAGTTGGAGGTACCTTGACCTTTGACCGACTGACCTCAAAATCAATAGGGGTCATCTACTTGCCATGACCAACCGTCCTACTAAGTATGAAGAGAGCACACCTAATACTTATCAAGTTATTAAGCGGACAAGATCTTTGAGTTGGAGGTCACTTGACCTTGACCTTTGACCAACTGACCTCAAAATCAATAGGGGTCATCTACTAGCCATGACCAAACTTTCTACTAAGTATGAAGACTGCATACCCAATAGTTGTGCATACCCAATAGTTGTCAAGTTATTGAGCAGACAAAGATCTATGTGGCTAACGGACTGACAGACGGACGGACAAGCGCCATACCATAAAACGACTGAAGTTACCGTCGGGTGTATAAAAATCTAAATTTAGGATCTTGTGGTTTCTCGCAGCAAAACTCTTGATTCTGCACAAATGAACATACATGTATCAGTTATTGTGACATATTTTTCAAAGCTGTTCTGTATTAAGTTGTTGGGCAAAGTTACTGTTACGCTATTTCTATTATTTTACAGAAGGTCACAAGAGAGTACAGATCAATAATTTATTCAAATTAGGTTGCATCACAGATATTACAGATGCTCTATGTTCATTTCTAATTCACAAGTCACACATTCTACGGGAATTTCAACATGGCTTCTAAGAAAAGCATTAACAGCTTTTGTCAATATAAACCTATTGGGGGAGCTTTGTCCCAACACAACCACTGAAGAAACAAAACAAAAAGCTGATGAAAAGACTGGTTCTTCACAATCTAAGAAGATAAAATCATTGAAAAAAAATCGGCAGAAACGGGTACAAAAATTAATTGTCTGTGCTGGGACTCCAAGAGAAGCATGTTTTGTTCAAATCAATTTGCAAATCTGCCTGCAGCAGCCTTAAGTCTTTGAAATGCAATGCTTTCATGGAGGGAAATACTAACTTTCAAAGGTCTGCACTTGTATGAAGCAAAGAAAGTGTTCTTCCACAGTAATGGCAATCATTTAACCCTTTCCTCCATGAATAGTTATGCAGGAAATAATGACATCAATGATCATAAATATTAACTAGAGGTTTTTGTCACAAAAACGGATGTCTCCCCTCTAATAAAAGCAATATGTAAAGGGAAATCACTAAAAATGTTATGGTCTTGATGAATGATACTTCCCCTCATTATGCGTTTTCCACACTACATTTTTCAAGAAGAAAATGATAACAGCTAATAATTCCAAAAATACTGATACCAGATTAATGGCCCTTGTGCATGACACTTACTTTCATCATGCTCTTTCCAAAAATAAAATGTCATTCCAATAGCATCAGTCGAACAGGAGTTATTGATCGGCCAAAAAATGTAACAAAGGGCAATAACTCCAAAAATATTGAAGCCAGAATTATGGCCCTTGTTCATGACACTTTCTCTCATCATGCTCTTTCCATGTATGGAGTTTCAATACGATGGCAAGAGCCATGTAGGAGTTATCGTCCGGACAAGAAAGAATTAAACAAATGTACAAGGGGCAATAACTCTAAATTTATTGAAGCTCGAGTTAAGGATCTTATACATGACTCTTTCTCTTATTGTGATCGTTCCATGTATGAAGTTTCACTCCAATGGCATGTGTCAAATAGGAGTAATCATCCGGACAAAAAATTGTGATTTATTTTACAAAGGGCAATAACTCAATATTAGTGAAGCCAGAGTTATGGACTTTGTGCATGACACTTCCTCTCGTTATGATCTTTCCATATATGAAGTTTCAATCCAATGGCATGAGCCATATAGAAGTTATTGTCCGGACAAAAAAGTGTGAATTTTTTTACAAAGGGCAATAACTCCTATATTAGTGAAGCCAGAGTTATGTACCTTCTGCATGACACTTCCTCTCATTATGCTCTTTCCATATATGAAGTTTCAATCAACTGGCATCAGGCATATTGAAGTTATTGTCCGGACAAAAAATTGTGATATTTTTAACAAAGGGCAATAACTCAAATATTACTGAAGCCAGAGTTATGGACCTTGTGCATGACACTTCCTCTCATTATGCTCTTTCCATATATGAAGTTTCAATCAACTGGCATCAGGCATATTGAAGTTATCGTCCGGACAAAAAGTGTGACGGACAGACAGACAGACAGACAGACAGACAGACAGACAGACAACTCTCACGAAAACAATATGTCTCCCCCATATAAATATGGGGGGAGACATAATTAGAATAATTTATTATATTAGTTGATGGACACAGGAATTTTTGGCCATGGAAGAGACTGTAACATCATAGCTACCAGTATGTTACATCATAAGCAAACGGAGGAGCCGTCTGATCTGTATAGGAGCCGTCTGATCTGTATAGGAGCTGTCTGACCTGTATAGGAGCCGTCTGATCTGGGTCTACACTGTTTGCAAAGGCATAGAAAGGTATATTTATGGAGTAACGGGTTAATACTGAACCTTATGGCCATGTGTGGGATGTAAATGGTGAAAAACTGACAGGCATTCCACATACATGTACATGTACATGTGATAATTTTTTGGAGGCAAAGTGGGAGTGAATAGCTTTTCAAAAGAGGGAGATTTGGGTGTCAAAGAGGGAGATTTATGTGGACAGAACATTACAGAGTTATTAAGTTGGTATAATAGGCAAAAAGAAACATTTAATATATTACAATCTGTATGTTTCAGCCTTTTTATTGTCCTACACATAAATATAACATACTTAAATCTGAAAAAAATATGTCAACAACACTTAAATACATTTCATATATTTTTACACAGGCATATTAGCAATCAGTGTTAAGTCAGATAAGACAAGACCGTAACTGAGCTATAAAATCATACACAGGCACCTTAGCAAATAGTGTTAAGACTAGTGCATAAATAAGCTGTATAAAAAGAGTCCAATTTCATTATCTCGAAGTCAGAGGGACTTAGAACTTTACTACACGATACCTGAGGTTGGAGATCTGAATTGGAAGACCAAACCAACATTATTGCTGGAATGTCAATTCAAACGTACATATTGTAGGTCTGACGGCATGTACTGTATACATGTAACACCCCCACACCCCGTTTTAATGCCCCAGGGGCTATGCAAAATCCCAAATTTTACTATGCAAAATCTCAAATTTTACTCCAAACATCCTTTTACTTGCCCCCACATAATTTGGTGTTTAAAGTTCAACAGTTTTTAGTGTTTAAAGTGTTTTGGAAATAGATTCAGTGTTTTGGGATTATGGATTAAAGTTGGTACCCAGCTCAGTTTTTGCCAATAGAAGAGGGGAGCACTTATTAGAGGGGGGCATTTAAACCGGGGGATACAGTATATAGGTTACCGTACGAAACACCTTATTGTAACAATCATCCTATGCATGCGACACTGACAACAAAAGTAAATTATCGACAGAAAAGTTTTAGCCATGTTTCTAGTTAAAAACTGCATTTAAAACGCAGTTTTTAACCAAAAAATGGTACATAGAATTCAAAAATTGGGTCAAAATTGCTTGAAAACTTCAAAATAACAAGTTAATGTTGTATTGCTATGCAATACATGAGTCCCCCCATCGGATTGAAAAAAAAACTCCTCCGACCCACACACCCATGGTGTAGTTGACCATGGTATATATACATGACCAACCTGAATGGTAACTTTGTAAAAATCCTTTAAGAAAAACAATATGAAACAAGAGCACCGCAAGCGGGTGCAATGCTCGTCTGTCGTCATTGTCAAGATGAACATGCATACCAAAAATGAAGGTTGTAAATGAAAAATTGAAGAAGTTATGGTCAATGTTAAGATTTCAGACGACGACAACGACGACGCGGACACCGGGGTTACGACAATAGCTTGTGATTTCCTCGAAACAGACGAGCTAAAATGGGGAATAACTCCAAAAATATTGATGCTAGAGTTATGGCCCTTGTGCATGACACTTCCTCTCATCATGCTTGTTCCATGTGTGAAGTTATAAATGAATTCAATCAGAAGATATAGTTATTGTCCGCACAAGAAAGTATGAGAAAGGGGAATAACTCCAAAAATATAGATGCTAGAGTGATGGCCCTTGTGCATGAGTGACCACACTAACTCTTATCATGTTTGTTGCATTTGTGAAGTTATAATGAATTTGGCGTAACCTTGTAGGAGATATGGCCCGGACATGAAGCGCGACGGATGGGGGGAGGGGACAGACAGAAAATCTAAAAAAGGGGAATAACTCCAAAAATATAGATGCTAGAGTGATGGCCCTTGTGCATGACACTACCTCTTATCATGCTTGTTCCATGTGTGAAGTATAATGAATTTGGCA